>WNHD01003066.1:0-11784 GCA_011057455.1 Ganaspis sp. Gsp50
CAAGAACCAGAATTATGGCATTTGCATAAAATGTTTTCAGCTTTGCAGATACACCTCCTCGTATCACATTTTCCTTTGCAGAAACACCTTTTAAATCCTTGTCCACCAGTTAAGGACTGAGTATTCAGAATTTCACGCAAAGACTTTACTTCTTCTGGAACCTCGTTTGGTAGTAAAAATTTCTGTCTGCACGGGGTAAATTGATTTCTGGTATAATGTTGCCGAAAGCGTCCTTGTTTGGTCCCCAATATATAGTTTTCATCGTCCATAGATAGAACAACGACGATTAAAATTTTTGTACCCGTTCGACCTCTATCTACCTCGGGAATAGGAACCTTCACTGAGTCCCCTACAGCTGCAGGTGGAAATTTTTGATTTGAAAATTTGACCATTTTGTTGGCTTGAATCGAAATTAGGCAATATTGCTTAATTAGTTTATTAGGTGGTGAATTGGCTTTTTAATATTTTTGTGCAATAGTGAGAGACAGGTTGGACGCGTTCAGGTGGTATTGTGGTTTTTATCACCTGACGTGGTGACCCCCTCGATGTCCCTTGAACGAGGAATTCGGACATAAGGTGAGGTCGGGAGTTAGTTAGGGGTTCGAAAAGGCAAAAGCGGTGGACATGATGTAATGCAAGCATCGAATGTGCCAGCTGCATCATCCCCTGGAAGAATAGGGCTTGCAACGATTTGTGTCTGAATGCGTGGGTGATGGATAGACGCTCACTGTGTCACTCGTGCAAACGTTAAACGGGTCCTTGTTGAATACCTCTCGCATCGCATGATGGGCCTCTATTATGTTCGCATCTAGGTACCATTCCCATTTTCTCGTCTTGCATAAGCGTGGGTGCTCCCCTTGCATCTCAAAGTGAAGATAGGCAAGATGATTTACCACGCTCCCAATCCAGATCTTTACAATCTAAATCTCGATTCAGATCAACCGATATCGGACCCTGGGAAATTTCTCCTCTTTTCAAATTTAAGGCTCTTTTCACAGATTTTGATATAATTTCTTCCAATTGGGGCGATGCTTCTTTATAAAAATCTTGCTTGATAAGCCTCTTCCACAAGTTGTGTACTTTCAGTGTTTTTCCTCTTCACTGAAAAATATGTATTCTAATTTTAAGGATATATTCTTGGCGCGTATTTAAGAATATTTCCAATGCAATTTATTCTTAATCTCTCCCAGCCATTCCGGGAGAGATGGCCAAATGTATTTTTTAGAAAACTTAAATTTTAAGATTGTTGCTATGGAAATATTTTATTTTAATTACCGTTATTTCAAAGTAAAGTGTTCAATGTTTAATTACCAATAAAAACTTAGACAGCAGTCGCTTTTGTTTAGTTTTTACAATCGTTTAAAAAATTAAATTTTTACAAATTTATGTACCATCCAAAATTCGAGTGCTGTCAAGGGTATTTTCGCGTATTTATTTTTTCCGTGAATATTCGTTGAATTTCTGGGCTTCTACAACTCTGGAAAATATGTAAAACCTGAAATTCTCATGGAATTTTATTATTCTTCATGAAATCATGAGAATTTTTAATTACATCACGAAAATAAATTTTTATTATTTAACCACTTTACTTTTTGATTATATTAAGTCTTACAATAATTAATCATATATGTTTTTCTAGCAGAAAAATACTTGAAAATAATTAAAAACACTTAAAAATACTACAACATGTTTAAATATGAAATTAAAATTACTTTTTAAATACTTTGAAAATACTTCAAAATACTTCAAAATATTTGCAGATAGATAGAATTTCTTTAAACTATTTCAAAAAACATAAAACTATGTCATAATATTTCGAAATATCTTAAAACACTTAAAATTAGTTTCAAATATTTCGAAATACAAACCAACACACCAAAATATTTAAAACTCCTGTAAAATAATTAAAACTACTTCTGAATCATATAACTGTAAAATACTTTAAAAGAATGCAAAATATTTGAAGATATTTAAATTTACTTTAAAGTATTTCAAAACACTTAAAGATATTTTAAAATATTTTAAAATACTCAAAAATACTTGAAAATATTTTAAAACATTTAGAAATTGTTTAAAATATTTCCAAATACTTCGGAATACTTATCAATATTTAAAAATACTTCAAAATGTTTTATGTAACTTCAAAATATTTAAAAATACTCAAACATTCTATAGATATTTCAAAATACTTCCCAAAACTTCAAAATACTGTAATACTTCAAAATATGTGAAAATATTCAAAATATTTGAAAACACTTAAAATTAGTTTAGTATATTTAAATATACTTAAAATTACTTTTTAAATACTTTCAAATACTTTGAAATATTTGCAGATAAATAAAAATTTTTTAAACTATTTCAAAAAGCATAAAACTACGTCCCAATAATTCAAACGGTTGTAAAATACTTTAAAATATTCAAAATTACTTCAAAATACTTTAGAACACTTAAAAATTGCTTTAAGTATTTCCAAACACTTCGGAATACTTCCCAATACTTCAAAATATTTCAAAATATTTCCAAATACTTCCAAATCCTTTACATAATTTCAAAATCATTAAAAATACTCAAACATTTTATAAATATTTCAAAATACTTCCCAATATTTCAGAATACTTTCAAGTACTTCAAAATTTGTGAAAATACTTTAAAATATTAAAAACACTTAAAAATACTACAAAATATTTGATTAATTTTTCATTACTTTCAAACACTTAAAAATCCTTTCAATTGCTTGAAAATACTCCAAAAGTATTTGCATATAAATAAAATGTCTTTAAACTATTTCAGAAAACATAAAACTAGGTCCCAATAATTCAGAATATTTTAGAATATTTTAAAATATTTAAAAATACTTCAAAATATGTGACGCACCATGGAAAAAGGGACCTTGAGACGCAAAAATAAATTTTAATTTTTTTAATGAAAATTAACACTTTTTGAGTTGCTTTTTCATTTACAAAAAGCGAAACAAAGATTTCCAATTATTTTGAACGTTATAAACAATCAAACATAGGCTTTTTAAGAACCTTGCATTTTCTTGATTTCATTCAACTCTCGCCCTACAAAGCTAGCGTTTATCGAAACTAATTCGAAACTAATTCTTTTTTATAAAAATTGATAGATTTTGAGTTGTTTTTGAATTCCCAAAAAAAGAAAAATTGTTTTCATTAATTACTTTTTTTGTTATAAAGTTTTAAACACAGACATGTTTTGCGCGTCGCATTCTCCGTCTCCTCTTTGAACGGCTGTCCTGTAAAATTTAGTGTTTGCGGCTCAAGGTCCCTTTCTTCGTGGAGCGTCACATATGTTAAAACACTTAAAATTTGATTAAAATTTTTCCAAAGAGGTCGCAATACTTCAAGGAATTTGAAAATGCTTAAAAATCCTGTATATAACTTATTAAAAATACTTTAAAAGAATGGAAAATATTTGAAGATACTACAAATTTCTTTAAGATATTTAAAAATACTTAAAACTACTTACCAATACTTCATGATATTTTTAAATACTTTAAAATACTCAAAATATCTTGAAAATATTTTGGAACACCTACATTTTATTAAGAGTATTTCAAAATACTTCAAAATACTGTGATTTTCTTATAATTACTTGAAAATACTTTCAAATAGTTCAAAATCCTTTATATCACATTAAAAGACTTCAAAATATTTTAAGATACTAAAATTTTTCTAAAATTATTTTAAAATAATTCCCAATATTTCATAATTTTTTGATATACTTCAAATTATTTAAAAATTCTTCGAAATATTATAAAACACTTAAAATTACTTTTAGATATTGACAAATACTTCCCAGTACCTACTTCAAAATATTTAAATACCCGCATTGAAAATACTACAAAGTATTTAAATATACATACTTAATATTACTTGAAAATACTTGAAAGTATTGAAAGATAATCTAATATAGTTCAAAGTATTTCAAAATATTAGTATTTTAAGTTTTAAAGGATATAAATATTTTAAAATATTAGTTTTTTAAAATGTTTTAAATGTATGTATCACCTATAATACTTCCGACTACTTGAAAATACTTGAAAATTCTTCAAAATATTTTTAAATACTTAAAATTACTTGAAACTAGTTTAATATACTTCCGAATATTTTTCAATACTAAAGTACTTCAAAATATAAAAAGAAGTTCAAAATACTTCAAAGTACTTCAAAATAGTTCAAACTACATATTTCAAAATTTTAGAATTTTAAGTTTTATAGAAAGTTTTATTTATTTATAATGTAAGTTTTAGTTTTATAATCTAAGTTTAAAATTAAGTTTTAGTTTTCTTATAATTAAAAATAATGACCTTGAGTTATTTCAATTGCATATAAAAAATTATGTTTGTAATATAGACCTAAGAGCATTACAGTACTTTCATTATTTGAAAACTAATAAAATTTTTTACAAAAGATTGACAAATTTCATTTATTAACATATATTTTCCAGTATATTTTTTCCATTTTTCTCATGGAAATCATGGAAAACTCATGGAATCTTGTGAAGAAAGATTTGTAAAAACACTGAATTAATTTCGTCCATCGTTTACCTTACACGTGTTACTTTGCTTATTTTCTTTATCCACATTCAAGGTTATTTATAAAAAATTAGTGACAATAAATACTTTCTTATGTCGGCGGAAATGTAACAGTATAATAACTGGCGCGCTCTATTCGCATGACACTGAAGTTTACATTTTTTCCGTTTACAAAGAATGAAGAAACAATTTTTTGCTTTTTTTAAATTTTAATTATTTATTTACAACTTTTAGAAATTCCATTTTACCTTATCTTTTTACGCAGTTTGTTAATAATTGCTAAAATAATGATTAAGTAATCAAAAATTTCTTTCTTTGTTTTACGAAAAACGCAAGAAAATTTTTCGAACTACAGTACTTATCGTGTATTCGCGTGGAAGTTATTCAAAGAATGCGGGGTTGCTCGAGAAAGCGATTAAGCGACCTCTAAATCGAGAACCGCTAAATCGAGGTTCTAGTATACACGAAACAATGCACGTTGATTTTTATCATTGACACTAAAACTGTTTCGAATTGCAGCAAATCTAACAGTTCCCATGGGCAAAGTTCAGAAGACGAAAAATCGAAAGAGTACGTTACAAGACCGTTGCAAGTCACTTGATTTTTTCGTCCCAGAGTCGAAAAATCCGTTGATTCCGATTCGTAAAAGGCGCCAATTTCTCCGTCTCGTTCCCTTCTCAAGAAACGACTCTCTCCTTTTCCTTATCCCTTCCCCAGAGAAATCCATCTTTTTTACGCCTTTCTCCCGCCATTTCTCCCAACTTGAAGTGTACGTAAAAAAATTTCTTTCACGTGAAAAAAGTAACGGTTTTGCACCTTATCTTGCAAAAAGGGTGCTCCTGGGAAACGTCACGACCTGCTAAGAGAATCCGTGTATTCTCGACAAAAAGGGTGAAAAACGAGGAATTCACCCCAAAAGTTGGCGACCCCTCGAAACCCAAATGACTTCTCACGAAAACCTAATTTTGGCAAAAAACGGAAATGCTGAGGGGATAATTTAGATGCAAATTCGGGGATTCTGTCGTACCTGCGACGATTCTTGGGAAGCAGGATCTCTTTGTAGATAAGAATAGTGGGGAGAGCAACTGAAATTTTATCGCGCATCCGTCAATATTTCTCGATTCTTTCAAATGCTCACTACCTGATGCTGTACTTTTTTTCAGCATTTCAGGGGAATCTGCGTCAGGTAAAAAAGATTTGGGGAGATCAAGGTGAATATGGCAGGGGTATCCTTGCATTGCTGCGATCTGCCGGATTTTCAGATTTTTTCTCTTCTGGCCTCGCTTTTGGTGCAGTCGTTTTCGTTTCAGCCTCTACCTGCCGAGAGTATTTCAGTTTTTTTATTCTCCATTCCCGAGGATGGGAAATTTTCAATGGTCATGCGAAAATAGTAAGCGACTTTTTTCAGATCACTGACCCTACTTAGTCGCCACTTTCCCACAGAGTATGGGTTTTTTTACTCTTTTTTTCAAAAAAATGTCAGTAATTTATAGAGGGAATTGAAAAATTGAATGCGGAATTAGATATGGATGGGACTTTAGGCAGATCTTGAGGGGGAATTTCTAACGCAAAATAATTGATGATGTTATTAAAGTTTTTTTGATTTCTCAAAATCTGAATAGGTGATTTTCTACCAATTGAATCAGTAGAGTTTCAATGGCAAAAGGTTGTTTACCGGTTGAGATAGTGTTTATAGTAAGTTTTTATAAAAAGAGTTTTTATACAAATTTAGTAATCAAAGTTGATTATTTCCATTTTTAGTTATCTATTAATGAAATTAGTACTTCTCTACTAATAATGAGTTGTTTCTTCATTCAAAATTAGTAAATATTTACTATATCAACTCTCTAAACCTGAATTAGTCAAATATAACTAATTCAATAATAAAAAGTCAGTCACTGATTCAATTAGTCAAATATTACTAATTTTTAGTAAAAAAGAAATAATTTATTAGTTAAATATGACTAATTCATTAGTCAAAAATAACTAATTGATTAGTCAAAACATAACTAATTCAATTAGTAAAAAATAACTGATTCAATTGGTTATGTTATATAAATTAGTTATTTTTCACTAATAATTAGTTATATTTGTCCAATTGAATCAGTGACTGACTTTTTACTATTGAATTAGTTATATTTCACTAATTTAGATTTAGAAAGAATCGGTAAACGACTTTTCGCCGTTGAATTAATAGAAAATTACTAATTTAGATTTAGAAGGTAATTTTTGAATTTGAAATTAATAGAATTTTATTATTAGAAAAGTGCCTTTTCTACATTTCATTCGTATTTAAACTTTTAGCTGAAATTGAAAATAAATAAAGTGCATTAGAGTTGAGTTATCTTTTAGTCAATATACTCACAGAGGCGGTTATTGCACGCGACATCTTAATTGTCTATTTAAAAGTTGCAGTTGAAAATATTTCTAATTTACTAAGACAATTTTTAGTTCACGCAAACTTAATGTCGATCATACATTTGTTAGTTTCGCAATATCTTATTTTACTTTAAATTTTTGTCTATTTATTAGCTAAGAGTCGTTTACCATTTGAAATAGTACAGATTTACTCATTTTTAGTAAAAAAAAAAACTAATTGCTACTAATTTTTAGTTTAAAAAACTACTAATTTTTTGTAATGAAAGTAGTCACTTATTATCTAAATTTGAATTAGATAAATATAACTAATTTAGTAGTAAAAAGTTAGTCACTGATTCAAATTGTAATATTTGACTAATAATTAGTTAAAAATTATTAATACATTAGTCAAAATTATTTTGAGGTTATGTTAATTTAACTACTATATTAGTCAAATTATTTTGAGGTTATGTTAATTTAACTAATATATTATAGTCAAATTATTTTGAGGTTATGTTACTTTAACTAAAATATTAATCATTTTTAACTAATTATTATAGTTAGATATCACTATTTGAATCAGTGATTGATTATTTACTGTTAAATTACTGATATTTGACTAATTCAGATTTAGGGAGTATAGTTGGTCAATATTACTATTAATTTAAATATAAATAAATTTAAATAGAAATAGATTTAAATCTATGCAGGTAATTAAAATTAGTGGATTTTGACTATTTCAATTAGTAGTTATTTATTGCTTAAATTAATAGGTTTCTACTATAAATTAGTAGTTCTTCACTAAAATTTAACAAATCTTTACCATTTCTGTCAACAAACAAGTTTTGGCTAATGAATTAGTAGAAAATTACTAATTCAACTTTGGGGATAACTCATTCAACTCTCAAGGATTTAAAGAGTATTAAAACAGAAAGAATCTGTATTAGAAACGAAAGAAAATGTATATGTTAAAGATAAAAGAAAGTGTATTAAAGATGAAAGAAAGTGTGTTTTAAAGACGAAAAAAAGTGTATAATAAAAATGAAAGTTTATTAAAGAAGAAATAAAATGTATATTAAAGAAGAAAGAAAGTGTATTAAAAGAAAAAAAATGTGTATTACAGAAGAAATCAAGTGTGTATTAAAGGAAAAAAAGTATATATTAAAAAAGAAGAAAGTGTATAATAAAAATAAAAGAGTATTAAAAAAGAAAGAAAATGTGTATTACAGAAGAAATAAAGTGTGTATTAAACAAGAAAGAAAGTATATTAAAAAAGAAAAAAGTGTATAATAAAAATAAGAGTATTAAAAAATAAATAAAATGTATATTAAAGAAGAAAGAAAGTGTATTAATTAAGAAAGAAGAGTATTAGAAAATAGTACATTAAATAAAAAAGAAATAAAGTGTATTTTAGAAAAGAAAAAAATGTATGTTATACAAAGAAAGAAAGTGTATATTAAAGAAGAAATAAAGTGTATTAAAAAAGAAAGAATGCATTCTAAAAAAGTGAAAATGTATCAAAAAAGAAAATGCAATAAAAAAGAAAAAAAAGTGTATATGAAAAAACGAATAAACTGCATTCTGAAAAAAAATGTATATTATAAAAAGAAGAAAGTGTATTAAGAAAGAAAGTGTATAACAAAAAAAAATAAAATACATTAAAAAATAAGAAAATCTACATAAAAAATTCTAAATACCCGAATAACTTACAAAAGCTCTTGTTGATCAAAATTGCAATGTTCTGATAAAAAACATCCACAAGAAACCGCCATTTTGCAATTTACCAATCTCCAAACACATTATCATTACTTGAAAAAAGCCTGAAATATAACCCCCTCCTTATAAACGCTCACCATCCCCCAAAAAATCAAAGTTTACCTTCCCCTTTCGAGACCAAAGGCACGTCGTAAATTCAGCTGCCAAAGGGGTCTGCTCTTTGGTCGCGGTGTATCAAAATAATTAGAATTAAAAACCGTTATGCGCGACTCCAGTTTACACGTGCACTTTGGTCGACACACGCACAGCACAAAATGATCCGTAAACCATAAGCTCGTTTTCTCGATCGATAAATCGGTTCCGAGCACAATCGCACCATTATACTCTGAGTCGGAGGCCCAAGGTCACAGTCAACTCACAAAAATCAACGCACACACCGACACCCAGAGAGGGTCTTTAGAATGAAAGGGGTGGCGAGGGAGGCCGTCATAAGATACGATGATGGATGCCCGAAGGGTTGTTTTGCAAGGTAGGGAGGCCGTGCCGATGGGCAAAGGGTTTTGGCCCCCCAACCAATCGTCGTAGTAACGACCCTGCCCAGCGCGACCAATAGCGCGCCTCATCCTCCAAAACCTGGTGGGGGTAGTTCTCCCTTAGGGCCGCCGCTGCCTTGCGTCACTCCGGCATTCACTCCGTGTCGGCCTCTCCGTCAACAATCGAGTGCCAAGTGCTCCGACATTTTCATTTTCTCTCATCGGTAGGGGCCACATTCAAATTCGGCCCATCAATTATTCATCCGTTTTCAAATTAAGCCAATATTGGAAAAAAAAAATTTATCAAATTTTATACAAACAAAAATTTAAACACTAGTTGAACCTTTCGGGTCACTGCGAACATTTGGTAAATCACGGAATTTTAAAAATAAGGATTTTTAAATAAAAAACGCGTTTCGAGAGTGGACAGTGTCTGAATTCCTTCGATCTGATTTTAATTGATTTGTAAATAAAAAAATAATTTTCAATAAATAAAGTGAAGTTTCATGCGATTTTATGAATGGTTGAACAATTGGGGATATTGGATTTTATCGTTTGGTGCAAAATTGAAAGGATTTTATAACACGATTAAAACAAAGTTTGGTGTATTAGTAACAGTTACGTTATTTTTAAAATTTTAGTGCATTATTAAGAGTTTGATATGTTATTTTTGAAAGTTGTGTATGTTATTAAAAATTTGGTACCTCAAGAGTTTTGTACAACATTAAAAATCTGATACACCGTTATTCAAAGTTTGGTGCATCAGTAAAAATTTGGTACATTATTAAAATTTTGGTGCATAATTAAAAAGTTGGTACTTTATTAAAATTTGGTACTATATTAAAAATTTGGCACTTTATTAAAATTTTGGTACATTACTAAAAGTTTACTACATTATTAAAATTTTTGTACATTATTAAAAATTATTATTATTAATTGGTGTACATTGCACATGATAAAATTTTGGTTTATAGATTACGTTTGTTTCCAAATTGAGTCGGTATATTAAATTTGATAATTTGGTGCAAAGGGACTTGACAATAGATGCGGAATTGGTTTTATTGACTTGAAAGTGATGGAAAGAGAGTGCAGACTATGAGGATGGGGAAAAAGTGAGTGCTAGTGAAAATTTGTGGGAAGAACGATTTTTGTCAATGGATTGCAAAAGTTCGTGCTGGATTCGGAGGGCAATATCAATGCGGGGGTGAAGAGTAAAGGATTTTGGGACTCGAAAATGGTCTTTCTTGAAGACCCGAGAATGATTTTCACGGACATGCGTCTTCATGCTACCAGTACCCCAACTTCTACACCTACGATATTTCACCATCACCGCAAGTACCGGGCGCAGAACAACAATGATTGTACGATTTCTTACATTTTTTTTTTGATTTCTTAAAAATGCAAAACTATATTAAAATTGTTACAAAAATGGATCTTTATTTTCTTTCGAAGCGTATTTGGAAAAATATTCTATAACTTGCAATGAGTAGTTTTTGTAGGCTTCAGAAATTAAGAAAAAAATTGAGCAATATTTTTTCGAGTTTTAAAAATTTGGAAAAATTGACGAATTTAAGATTGTTTTTTTCCATTTTTTATTTATAATTTTCTTTTAATAAATAAATTTTTGTATTCTTTATTTAATTGTTTTTTAAATTTCTTGTATACAAGAAATTTAAAAAACAATATATAAAATATACCTTATTTTGCCTTGATGAAAATTTAATGAACTTGTCTTTTGTGAATTGAAAGTACTACGTATTTTTGCAATATAGATTTCAATAAAATGTATTAAACAGTTCAGGAAACTTTAATTGACGGTTTTTAAGTTTTCGGAACTGTTTCACATATTTTAATGAAATTGAATGTAAATTTTACTAAATCTATGTCATATTTAAAAGTGTGAAATTAAATATGCATGAAAATTAAATGAACTCACTTTTTCCGTGTACGACAAATTATGTCCATTGAAAGAAATAGTGTTTCTTTATATATCTAAATTATAACAATTTTGTACTAATTCAATAGTGAAAAGTTGTTTATCGACTGAAATAGCGAAGATTTACTAATTGTTAGTGAAAACTACTAATTGTTAGTGATAGCTACTAATTATTAGTGAAAACTACTAATTGTTAGTGAAATTATAAATTTTTAGTGAAAACCACTAATTCTTAGTGAAATTTAGCCATTATTAGTGAAAATAACTAATTATTAGTGAAAACTATTAAATCCTTATGGAAAATACTAATACTTAGTGAAAACTAGTCGATATTAATAGTGAAAACAACTAATTTTCAGTGGAAACTATTAATTCCTAGTGAAAGCTATTAATTGATATTGAAAACCACCAATTCTCAGTGAAAACTACTAATTATTAGTGAAAACTACTAAACTAGTTATTATTAGTAAAAACTACTAATTATTAGTCCAAAATACTAATTCCTAGTAAAAACTAGTCATTATTAGTGAAAGCAACTAATTGTTAGTGAAAACTATTCACTCCTAGTGGAAAACTACTAATTCTTAGTGAAAACTACTCATTCCTAGTGAAATCTACTAATTATTATTGGAAACTACTAATTCTCAGTGGAAAGTACTCATTATTAGTGGCAAATACTAATTCCT
>WNHD01003066.1:11888-33969 GCA_011057455.1 Ganaspis sp. Gsp50
AAAACTACTAATTTCTAGTGAAAACTACTAAGTTTCTGGTAGAAAACTAGTATTTGTTGCAAAAAAATATTAGTTGCTTTTTAATTGAAAACTAGTAGTTTTTTAACTACACATTAGTATTTTTTTTTTTACTAAAAATTAGTTAATCTTTACCATATTTTGATCGATAATCGACTTTCGCTATTGAATTACCAGAAAATAATTAATACAGAATTAGAAAGGAGCTTTAGAAAATTTTTAGTAATCTTTGTTTTAATTTAAAGAAAAGTGTCAAAGTAGAAGATAGATGCTAAATAAAACATTGAAATTACATTATACAAATTATACAACTTATTTTCAGTAAAAAACTACTTATAAAAAACAGCTTATTTTCGGTAGAAAACTATATTTATAAAAAACAACTTATTTTTAGTAGAAAACTACTTTCTTTTAGTAGAAGAAAACTATGTGTTTCAGTAGAAAGCGACTTTTATCTAATAGAAAAGTACTAATTTAATTAGTACCTACATTATTTAATTAGTAAAAAACTGCAAATTGAAATACATACTTAAAACACGCATATTTCAACAAGTTGCATCTTATTAAGTAACTTAGCAATTTTCTAGTAAAAATTAGTAGTTTTTTTCTTACTAAAATTTAGTAAAAACCACTATTTCAATTAATAAACGACTTTCCGTCGCTTATTTGAAAGAAATTACTTATGATGTTTTAAAAATTGTTTTAGAATTCTGCTTATTTTTTTTTAAAAAAAAACTATTGAAGAGAATTTTTTTAATGATTGAAAAGAGAGATTTTAACATATTCAAGGTTTGCAAAGTTTTACATTAAATCTCATCTATTAGATAAATAAGGAAAATCACAGTTTTTCTTGAAAATTACAGAAATTTAGAATTATCCCTTTATAGGTTGATATTATATACGAAGTTTCCAATTAAGTTCAAGGTGAACCGTGAAGCCGACAAAAAGTCAAAGTTCTCGGCGCAAATATTTCTAAAATTTTTATTTTTCTCATTGAATGCGAATTATATATTTATATAGAAACTGTGTTTACGTTTAGAGCGAGTCGATAAATCGTTTAGTGCTTCAAAAATTCGATGTAATTATTTATTATTTCAATAAAATTTATACGAAAAAGTGAAGAAAGGGTATTAAAATGCCAAAAAGGTAATAAAAGAGCAACAACACAAGAATACAAATGGAAAAGAAAGTAAATAAAAAAGGAAATAATAAAAAAAATAATACGTACCTAAGAAAGAAAAAATAATAAATAAGAAAGAATAAATAAGAAAGAAGAAAAGAAAGAATAAAAAAAGAATAAAAAATTTTTTTTAAAAATTAAAAAAGAATTAAAAAGAATGAAAATAGAATTTAAAAAATAATAAAAAAGTATAAAAATTGGACAAATAAATATTAAATTTAATCAAAGCTATTTTAAAGAATGAAACAAATTATGCAACAATTGATAAAATAAAATAAATACACTTTGCAAATTGAAGTAACTTTGTAGTCACTTTAAGATACTTATTTTGGCTATTTTATTATGTAATTAAATTATACTATTTTTTTATGTATTTAAATTTAAAATTAATCAGTGTGTAATTAAGAAAGTAATGAGTCTCAGCCGCTCTAAAGGAAAAGAAAAATTAAAGGAAAATTAATTTTTTGTTGCAGATGCGGATTTGCATGGAGAAGTCGAAGGTCCTGAACTTAGCGGCGATGATAGAAGTATCGCTAGCGATGTTCAGGATGCTAATGAACCACATTTGGACCACGATTCCATTGACTCGGATAGGGAGGCACTTAATTTGGTAAGCACCTTTTTTAACCATCTAAAATAATTTTCTAAAAATTACAAAAAATAGAAAACGATAAGTTTCTCAAAAACCGAGTCAAAAACTTCCTATTCCTACTTCGCAATTTATAATTTTCTTTTTTCATTTCTTTAACGATATGTAATTTATTGTATTTTTAATATTATACATTAGTCGTGACATTTTCCGTTACAAAATGGCGTCCAACTTCACGGTCATTTGTTAAACTGAAATCACTTAGAATACCAACTTTTCCAGTTTAAATACACTCTCATTATTGGTGAGAAAAAAATGCGCATTTTTTCGTTTATTTTTGAAATTTGGAGATTTATATTAAAAATATCTTTTATTTAATTTTGTTAAGAGTGTACTCAGCAGGCTTGAAATATCCAATGTTGATAATCTCAAAATATAATAAATTCGAAGAAAAATGGTAAAACTAATAAACGTATTTAATTTCGAAGAAAAAGATTAATTACTTTCGATAAATAAAGCATGATTTTTCCCTAGAATTCCAATTTATTCGCTCGGTGAGCGCGGCTTGTGCACAAATAAAAATACTGCGAAATTATTAACCTCGGAGATAATTGATTCTCCCTAGGAGAAACACTCATGCGAGACTCTCCAGGGTTAATCCTAAACATGTCATGCAATCCAGCAAGTTGCAGGTGCTTCGTGTTCACAAATTACAAGTTTGTTAGTTTGTTAATATAATTGACGCACAGTTGACACCTCACAACTCCAAATGAAACTCATTTACATTTTCGTAATTTATCTTCATAAATAAAATAACAATTTTTCATCCTTATTTACGTCAATAAACGAACAAGTGGAAATTAAATCTCATAAAAAAATGACGATGTAGAAATAGAACAAATGTGGAAATGGAAAAAATGCAAATGAAAAAATTACAAAAGAAAATGAGCAGTGGAAAATCTGAAATTGATGAAAGATGGAATATGAAAATATAATCAAAGTCGATGTTTATATTGATTTGCTCGAGTTCTGTAGAAATACTTTTATCTTGAAGGGAGCCTTTTGTTTGAAGATTCCCGCCACAGGTGTTTCAGGATTATGAACTCCCTAGGTAACTAATTAGTGTCCAACAGGTGATGAAGGCCCTCCTCAAGAGCTACTCACGAGAGCTCCAGGCTTTGAATTACAGAAAATTGTTAGCAGCTCGCTTCAAATCGACATTTTCCCCTTCGTTAGCATTCATTATACTCGTCCAATTAATATTATCATACAATCATAATTTACCCTGGATACTTAAATATTTTTCCACCTCATCAGTTTCATTATCTTCTGAAATCGCCTTACTCGATTTATCCCGTATAACAATCCCGACAACATCTTGTCAGGATTTATGAAAATGTAAAACCAAGTGAAAATGAACTTTTATTGAACTTTCTACATTGTGTCTTTTTAAGGAAAAAACCTTTTAGTCAAATTCCACCGAAAATGAGGAGCGATTCTAATTTAGGAATTGGAGACCTCTGGGAGATTTCTTGGGTCTCCTGAAAGAAACATCTGTCTAGATCAAAAAGTCGGGTACATCCTATTTCGACTTGCTTCCACCCTCGAGTGGCATAAAAAGTGCACGAGTCCAATATTTGAGAAATAAATAAAAGCGGACATTTCTAATAGAGGGGGTGGCTTGGTGGAAGGTTTTATAAAACACAAAAGCTTATAGGATGGACCCGGAGTGACCAATATCCTGACCTGGCCGAGTGTAAACACTGCTTTGTTCGACAACGTTTACTTTACGATATTAGGGAGGGTGGTTCTTCCGATTTCTGATGTTTCCTCGCCATGCGAGTTCTCATCCAAAGTTCAAAAGCCTCTCCAAAAAAATTGACTCGGCTCATAATATTTTTCTACGAGAATTTCACTTTGAAGTCTAGTGTTCAACGAAAATCGGACTATGATAGTCTATGTAAAAGATTTTAAGTGACTGCTTTGGAAAATAGACGATTAATGGCAAGATGTAAATTGGGTTTCAATAATTCTATTCTTGATGCTCCTGAATTGCTCGACCAGATTAATTTTGTGCAATCGCGTGAATCATTCAGATTCAGACCATTAATTAGATTACCAAAAAACGCCTTTGGAGTGCCAAGCTCCAGTTTTTAGAATAATCACTACTATGAATGAATTATTTGAATCTAATGAATTAAACAAAGAGTTTTTTGATTCACAACCCTCTTAAAACTTAGAAAGTAATGTATACAATTGTATACATTACTTTCTAAGTTTTATGATTCCATAAATAACTAAAAACTGATTTTTATAGTGGTGTATGTATTAATTTTTATTAATGAGGTGTGCTATGGTAGTATGGTTGGCTCTTGTGAAAATGACTCTCATTATAATAATTGTTATCTGTTTTTTAATCAATGGCCCTCTATTTGTCAATTATTTATTATTTTGTTGTTTTTAAAATTTGTCTTGTATTTCTCATATTATTTTTGAGATTGTATGTTCTAATTGAAATTGCATATTATGTTCTAATTGAATTCAGCAATGCTGAATTTTAGAATGAATACTATAATGTGAAACGGAGTCTGTAATTATTGAAATGTATAGTGTCCATTATGACCATGGCGATTGTGGGCTGCAAATTTTGATTTAAAAAAAAAGCCTTCAAATTTTCAAAAGGTTCTTTCTGTCTTTGCTGCTTGATGATGCAAAACACTGATTCAGCAATACAGCTCTTTAGTTTGTCTTTTCAGGTTTTCAAAAAAATACTTTTTCGTTGGTTTTACTACTTGATAATGCAAATCACTAATTCCGCAATTCAGCTTCAGTTTGTCTTTTCAGGTTTTCAAAAAATACTTTTTTGTTGGTCTTGCAACATGATGATGTAAAACACTAATTCGCTGTAAAAAAATAAATTAAAGAAACATTGAGAGAAATTAGAATAAAAGTTTATAGTAACGTTACGTTATCAGGATCATGGAATAGAAAAGAATGTTTCTTGCAAGAAAGAATTATGAGAAAAAATTTTAAAAGTTGAGAAGATTAGTAGATGAGCAGTAGAGATGAGAAGAGTAGTAAATGATTAGAAAAGATGAGGAGAAGAGTAGTAGATGAGTAGAAGAGATGAGAAGGGTACTTACTAAGTGATGTGGAATTTTTGTAGGTTACGGATGTTTCGCACAGGAACAGCAGTAGCGGAACTAGTGGCAGTGCGTCTTCGCCGAGTTCGGGAGTGAGTAGTCAACTGACCGGAAGTCACGCGGGCAACACTGGAGGCTCGCAGGCAGCACTGGCGGCTCAACTGGTGGGTCAACAGCTCCTTATGCATGGTTCACTTGGTGCTCTGAGTCCTCAGGAAATTCAAGCTTTGGCATCTACTCTTCAACAACAACAGCAATCTCTTCAGCAACAGCTCCAGCAATTCGCCATGTTCCAGCAGGCGAATCCGGCGGCAGCGACGGGACCTCTTCCTGCACAGGCTCAATTCTTTCTGCAAAATCAGGTTGGTAATGAAATCCCTCTACAGGGGTAAATTTTTTGAACTGTCCTAATTGTGCCGCACTACGTGACTTATGAAACGGGGGTCGCGGAACGAGTCTGCACCCTCCTTCAATCCACCTCAGAGCCAATAAGGTCAAAAGAGGACGAGAGTAAGAAAGTGAAACTACCACATGGCAATCGGTGTAAGAAACTAGATTTCTGATATTAGAAAATTTTTCTTTTCTTTTACACTCGAAAATTTTTCGAAATCTAAACGACCGAAACTCCTACTTTCTTTGTACACAAACTCTAAATTATACGAGTTGGATCCAAACATTCCCCTTTTATTCACATTTATATTCATCCCGAAGATTAAAGAAGAATCCCGAAGAGTGTCAATGAAGTTGATTCTCTTCTTTGAGAAGCATCGAGAGGTCTTCATTTGAAAAATGTTCATAATTTGTGCATCCATTGGAGAGAAATTTATTATCGCTCTCTTCTTGGAATGATTCATCGAGACGATCTTCTTTTCGACTGAGAAAATGGTGAGCTCCTAAAAAACGCCCGATTGTGTATATCCGATACATATCGTATCGACAGGCACACTGGAATAATGCGGAGATGCTCAGAATGAATAGGTTGGGTTACATTTACGAAAAGTTTGAATGGTGTGCATGTATGACGAGAACGGAGGCGATGCAATAGGGGAAGAAGTAACAAAACGACTTTGCGTCTAGCAGATTTAATGGGGGCCCTCCTTCTACCCGGGACCCTGCGCATCTTTTCAAAGGTATGCTATTCCGATGCGATTCGTTAAGGGAAACCTACGGCACCTTGCCGCGGGCTCTCTTTGTTACCTAACACGTGGCTAGGGTGAAGAGTTCTTTTTCATATTCCTTTCTTCTCTTCTCATAAGCAGCGCCTTATGCCGCATGTGTCGAATTTTCCATCAGACACACGACCTTCTCAAGACTCAACCCTTTTCACGAACACGCGCTCAACCTGTTCCAATAGCTCAAAATTCGGTAATATTCTTTTCTATCGGGCCCTTCCGGTTTAGAGTTTCTTTTTTGTAATGGACCCTTTGTACCCGGATCTTTATCGACACGTTGTGTCATTCGGATTGTAATCGTTGGATCATGTTTCGTAATGATGTAATAGAATGTAATGATAATCTAATTCGTAATTGCAACTTTAAGAACGAGCCTAACATTTACGTTACCTTACGAATTGACCGTCTTTTCAAGTAATTGCATTCGTATAATCCATAAATCCAAGTGATTGGTGTCCATTATTGAGTACGTTTTTCTTATCGTACACCTAGTTCCCGTACAGCATCGATACTCCTGAACATGCCCAACGATTACGCCATTGTAGTTACAAAAAAGAGTTGTTGGTCTTTACGATTCGCTTCTAATGCGTATTTTGTTAATTAATCAAATTTTGTCAATCATGCGTCAATCTTTACTTAAATAATATTAAAAAAACAACGGTTTTGATGCAGAACCGAAGCGTTTTGTGTAATTTTGAAAACAGTTTTCAATAAATCCAAAACAATGCTAATAATGTCCTAATATTTTTAGACCTTATTGTTCATCATCATCGTTACCATCATTATTGTGTACCTTGCTATCAATGTGTTATAATAATCATCATGTTGTTATTATGTTGTCATCATGTTGTTATTATGTTGTCATTATGTTGTTAATTATGTTGTGATCATGTTGAGTCAATCGAAATTAATCATCTGCGTTAAATACATGCTAATTTTGGTAATCTAAATTTAAATCTACAATTGGTGTGTAATTGTATCAACATGCAGGACTCCCCTGAGTGCCGTGATAATTCGATTAGTAGGGAAATATGTTAAGTGAATCGGCACTTGATTTACCTGTGAAAGCGTGTCGACACAATAAAGGTCCTTGTTATTAGCAAACACGCGACCATTGGAAGAAAGCAACCCTTTGCCACCGAAGGTATATATGCAAGGGTTCTTGGTATTCACGCAATAACCTGTCGCAGGACCCGCACGTGGCTAAATGTAAAGCACTTGAATGGGGCGTCTACATAAATAAGCATATAAACTCTGTTGGTACGACACGCGACCTGACCAAGATCCGAAACCCTTCTACGAAAAAGGGTGCCTGCAGGAGTCAACTCTCTTTCTCTCGTATGCAATCTGTTTAAGAAAGGGTGAAGATAATCGATTTCTCTTGCCTACCTAATCTTTATTCTCTTCCTCAATTGTTGCTCTTCCTCAATGCATTGCACATGGGTATTGACCCATGTGTAACAACAATGTATACGTACAACAATGTAATCCTTGTATCTTCATTACTTTCCCTTTGACGTAGACAAGATGTGCAAATTTTCATTCCCTTGACTGATCCACATTTGTGTTTTCAAATATGTCGAGAAATTTAATAAGAAATTGTGTATACTCCTTTATGTGAACCAGTTTTACTGGTTGTTAAAAATCTAGTAACTTTCAACAATGTAGAGGATTCAGAAATTGTAATTTTCCTAAACAGTTTCAAGTATCAGATTGTAATTTAACGCATCCTAAATCTAAAAGAAAGGAATAATAATGGATAATAATTATGATAGACCCTGATGCGTAAATGATGTCCTTCCGGTTTGCAGATCTTTAGGAAAAGTCGTCATTCTTTTATTGTAATTTTCGTGACAAATTTTTGCATCATACACTAAAACCTCGATTTAGCGGTAGGTTAGGGGCTAGAACGTTAATTCGAGAATGACGTCACAACGTCATCTCATTGGTGCAGTGCAGTACATGTACGGGCGTGGAGCCCTTTATATTTGTTGAATTTCATGATTTTTAGAACTCTGGAAAACATGGAATTCTCATGGAGATTTTTCTCATGGGATTATCCTTTGTGAAATCATGGGAATCTCACGGAATTTTGAATTACAGCATGGAAATTAATTTTTACTATTTACTATTTAATTTCTTTACTTTATGTTTATTAAGTTTTACCAAAATGAATAATCTATGTTTTTTAACAGAAAAATATCTCAAAATATTTAAAAATACTTCAAAATACTTCAAAAATTTTAAATATAGTTCTAATTGATTTAAAATGTTTCAAAATATTTTATGTTACTTTAAAACACTTAAAAAGACTTCAAAATATTTAAAAATACTGAAATATTTTATAAATATTTCAAAATACTTCTTAGTCTTTCAGAATACTTTAAAGTACTTCAGAATATGTAAAAATACTTCAAAATATTTGAAAACACTTAAAAATACTACAAAATATTTAAATATACATAAAATGACATTTTAAATACTTTCAAATAGTTTAGAATCCTTTATATTACTTTAAAATACTAAAATATTTGAAGATAAATAAAATGTCTTTAAACTATATCAAAAATATAAAACTACTTCCCAATAATTCAAAATGTTTATAAATACTTCAAAATATTTTATATAACTTTAAAATATACTTAAATTTTATTTAAACTATTTCAAAATACGTTAAACTACTTTTCAGTGCTTAATGATATTTTAAGATACATTAAAATACACAAAAATACTTGAAAATATTTTAAAACACTTAAAATTTGTTTAAATTATTTCCAAATAATTCGCAATACTTCAAAAGATTTTTAAATATTTTAGAATACTAAAAAATAATTAAACCTTTTTTTAAAACAATTAAAATTTATTAAAAATATTTTAAAATACTTTCCAATACTTCAGTATATTTAAAAATACTTCAGAATCTTTTATAAAACTTTAAAATACTTTATAAGAATGCAAAATATTACTATAATATACTAAATTAAATTAAAATATTGGAGGATACTTAAATTTTCTTTAAATTATTTCAAAATATTTAAAACTACTTTCCAATACTTCATGATACTTTAAAATACATTAAATTATTAAAAAATACTTGAAAATATTTTAAATCACTTAAAATTATTTTAAAATAATTTAAAATTCTTCAGATATTATAATTTACTTATAATTACTTGAAACTACTTTCAAATATTTCAAATCTTTTGCATTACTTTAAAAGACTTCAAAATATTTAAATATACATACTTAAAATTACTTGAAAATACTTAAAAATATTGTAAGATATTCCAATATAATTCAAAGTATTTAAAAATATTAGTATTTTAAGTTTTAAAGTAAAAAGGCTTTAAAATATTAACCCTTTCCAGGTTTTTTAAAATATTTTAAAAGTATTATATACTTCAGACTACTTCAAAATAATTCGAAATATTTTAAAATACTTAAAATTACTTTAAACTATTTCAACATACTTCACAATATTTTAAGGTGTTTTGAAATACTTCAAAATTAAAGAAGAACTTCAAAATATTCAGAAATACTTTAAAATATTTGAAAACACTTAAAATTAGTTTAAATTTTTCAAAATACTTCTCAATACTTCATGATATTCTAAGATACTTTAAAATATTCAAAAATTCTTCAAAATATTTCAAAACACTTGGAATTCGTTTAAAATATTTTAAAACCCTTAAAATTAGTTTAAAATATTTAAAAATACTTTCCAATACTTCAAAATATTTAGAAATACTTCAAAATATTTAGAAATACTTCAAAATATTTAGAAATACTTCAAAATATTTTAAAATACTTCCAAATATTTTAAAATACTTAAAATTACATTAAATTATTTCGACATACTTTCCATTATATCAAAATGTTTTAAAATACTTCAAATTATTCCAAAACACTCCAATATATATTTCAAAATAGTTCAAAGTACAGATTTCAAAATATTAGTATTTTAAGTTTTATAGAAAGTTTTATAATTAAAAGTAGTAACCTTGAGTAATTTCAATAGCATATATAAGAAATTATATTTGCAATAAGCCTAAGAGAATAAAAAACTTTCGTTATTTCAAAATTAATGTAATTCCTTAAAAAAGATTGATAACTCCTTTTTTTTAACATATATTGTCCAATATATTCCTTATATTCATAATATAATTGATTTTCTTCTACTTTTTTCACGGAAACCATATAGAATATAGAATTTTTTGAAGAAAAATTTGTAGAAAGCCTGCATTTATTTCGTCTATTGTTTATTTTACACGTTTTACTTTGACAATTTTTTCTACCAACTTTAAAGGTTATTTATCAAAAATCAGTGAAAATAAATACTTTGTTATGTCGGTGGAGACGTAATAGAAATAACTGAGGCGCTTTATTTACGTGTACACTATTGAAAGGAGGAGTTTCTCGAGAAAAAGATTAAGCGACCTCTAAATCGAGAATCGTTATATTGAGGTTCTAGTGTATGTCATGAACTAATAAGATTATAGTAGAAGAATGATGATTTTTTCTAAAGGTCTGCAAACCAGAATGACAGCATTTATGCATCAGGGTGTAATAATACCCGCAGAGCTCTAAAACTTTCCTGAACATTTCCAACCTTGAGGGAAGTTTTGAAACTCCAAAGTTTCATCGATATTCCCTTCCCTGAAGGTTGGGAATGTTCGTTGCAGCGTGTGTAACAATAATAATCCGGCACACACAAAAGAAAAAAAATTTCGAGTTCTAAGGGGTCGTTCATAAACTACGTAGCTCGTCAAGGGAAAGGGGGGGGGGGGTCAAGACATTGTCTACGCTAAGAGGAAAAAATGGCGCTAATGTATGGAACACTGTGCTACATGGGGGGAGGGGGAGGGTCTAAATTTTCAAAAAAATGGGCTACGTAGTTTATGGACGACCCCTAAGTACCTCATTAGTCAATTCTTATGTATTTTGGGTCGCTGAATCCCAATCCCAGGTTAGAATTCAAAAGTTACTTTGCGTTTTCTTTCTAGCCTCAAAAAACAAGAAATTTAAGTTTAAATTGTATAGAATTTGTAATTACTATTTTAAAAATGCAAATCTTATACTAATGTAACCTTTGAAGTATTGCCTTTAATTTAAGCCCTGAAAAGTGGAAAAATATTCAAAAGTACCCGAGATATGACTAAAAATGTATGCGCACGTAAATCGGTCAAACCCATTATTTTCACATACAATCTCCGTTTGGCCGATTTACATACGCGGACCTTTGCAGTCATATCTCGGGAACTACTTAATATTTTTAAACTTTTCTGGGCTTAAATGAAAGGTAATACCCTAAAGATTACGTAAAGATTACATTAGTTTAAGATTTGCATTTTTAAAATAGTTTTTACAAATACTACAACAATTTAAACCTAATTTTATTGTTTTTTGAGGTTAGGAAGAAAAAGCGGACTAATTTTTTAATTCGAATCTCGGATTCGGAGAGACACAAAATACGTAACAATTGACTGGTGAGTTCTTTAGCACTCGAGATTATCTTTTTTTTTTGTGTTCCGGTGTAATGATAATAATAACAGTCGTTGTATAAAAGTGTCTCTGTAACACATAAGATGGCAATAGAGGATGATACTTGAGACAGTTTGCTTGTCAACATGTTTAAAAATAACGGAAACGTTCACTGAAAATTGGCATCTTGCAGGGGCTGTTGCAGAGCGGTGGCTACCCCCCGAGACCAAGTCATCCGCGCTCACAGTCCATGCAGGTACAAAGCATCCAAAAGCATCCCACAGAGCCTGTAGATTGCTTTTTAATTTTCCCAAATGGCTCCTAAAAGTAGAATAAAAAAGAGCATGAAAAGGAGCAGTTTTGTTTTGTAGCTTTAGTTGCCCGTGTGCGGGTTTCCATTTCCTGCATATGTTGAGCTTTTGAAAACTGATGGATCATCCTTCTAATGATCTATTTCTTTGCAGGTACAGCAGGCGGTTGCACAAGCGGCGCAGCAGCTGCAGGCTCTGCAGAAGCAACAGGCTCTTCAGGGTGGTGGTGCACTGGTAGGGAGGAGTTTAGCTCAGCAGAGGTCACCTCCGCCTCCAGGAACACCACCCACTGTAAAACCACCCCCGACGAGACTGGAACCCTCGCCAGAAGAGACGACCGACCTAGAGGAACTTGAGCAATTCGCCAAGACCTTCAAACAGCGGAGGATCAAGTTGGGTTTCACCCAGGGTGATGTGGGCCTTGCGATGGGCAAACTCTATGGCAATGATTTCTCCCAGACGACAATATCGAGGTTTGAGGCTTTGAATCTCTCCTTCAAGAACATGTGCAAGCTCAAGCCTCTTCTTCAAAAGTGGTTGGAGGACGCGGACAATTCTTTGAATAACCCAAACTCTTTGTCGAATCCAATGACGACACCGGAAGCTATCGGGCGACGGCGGAAGAAGAGAACTTCCATTGAAACGAGTGTTCGTCTTGCTCTGGAAAAGGCCTTTGGTCAGAATCCGAAACCCACTTCCGAGGAAATCACCCTTCTCGCCGACAGTCTCGCTATGGAGAAGGAGGTCGTCCGGGTCTGGTTCTGCAACAGGTTGGTTGGGACTTTCAGTTTCTTGTTAAAATATCAAAGGAGCAATTACTTTCTTGTTTGGTAACAACTAACAACAAAGTTGTTTTTCACTTTGTTTCGTATCGAAACGATTCGTACGCAAATTATATATACGTGGACGTTCGCATGAAAAGGACCCACTTTGGCACTATTGGAATTCCCAGTAAGAAGGACAGAATTAAAAATAATTACATTTTTTAATTATTCTGAATTCCATTTCTCTTCAATTCCTTTCTATTCCTTGCAAGATCAGGGTTGCTACAGACCCTGGAAAACCTGGAAAAGTCATGGATTTCCAGAAAAGGGTCTGGAAAACCTGGAATTGTCATAGAATTTTAAAAATAAACCTGGAATTTTATTCCTTTTAATATCTTTTTAATTTTCTCTGTTACGAAATTCTAATAAATCATTGCCATTCATTAGGTTTTATACTTCGTTAATATTTTTTTAAAAATTCATCTACCAAATTTAATTTATTATCTGTTTTTTTCTTATAAGAAAAAATTCGATTTTATTGTGTGTAAAATTTTTGTAAAATTTGACCTGGAAATTTTTTAAAAATAGTACTGGAAAACCTGTAAAAGTCTTGGAAATTTTAAATTTGACTTATGTAGCAACTTTGACTTATGTTCAAATTAAGCTAAATTCAATTATTTTGAATTACTTTTTAATATTCTTATCAGAAAAAAAATCGTCGAGTCGAAGAATTGAACCCGAGTTTACGCCTTAGAAGACACGCAATCTATTCGTCCAGCCACAGTAAACTATAATAGAATGAAACTTTATGGCTATTTATGTGTGCTTTTGTTCAATGAGAAAAGTAAAGTGGAATTGATAATAATTCAAAAATTGACGAAAGACTAAAAGTGATTTGATAATAATTCAAAAGTTGCTGAAACATTAAAAATGAATTGCAAATAATTCAAAAGTTGATGAAACATCAAACGCGAATTGAAAATAATTAAAAAGTTAATGAAAAAATTAAACGTGAATTGATTGTAATTAATTTCTTCCTGAAACTTGATTCTTGCAGAGAATAGGTTGGAATTGGAGAGAAATGGAAATAAAAATAATTAAAAAAATATGCTTTTTAAATTGAATTGTAAAATTTTCTATTATTTTCAATTTTGTCCTTCTTAATGGGTTATCTATTTAAGCATATTCTTGATTAAATTTTGAACATTTTGAGACGTTTCAGACCTCTCTATTTGCAAAATTCGCCAAGTTGAAAAAGTTCAAAGTTGGAAGTGCGAAAAGCTAATTTTGAGCAAAACGATAAAGTCAGTTCACTATTAGCTCCCAAGTTAATTAAAAATTAGGAATAAGATTTTAATGTGCTTTTAATTATAACAAAGTTATGATAGACACATGATTCGAAAGAGCACATTCTATTTTTTATTTTTCAGCAATAAGAAAAATTCGAAAATCTGAAATTTTTTTAGAAAATTGCGAATATCTGTTAAAATAAAATCGGCAAAGTTGGCCATTATCATGCGAACGTACACATACATATATATAGTAATAATAAAATCTTAAGCATTCTTTCATTCTTTCTGTTAACACCTGAAGTTGGTTGTTTTTACTTTTCATTAGTTTTCGAAAGATTCTAATATTCTATTGTTTTAAAAAAATGGATTAGATTCAAGTTATTTCTTACACTAGCGAAATATACGCGTGCTAAAGCGCGCGAGTAACGGTATTTTGATATTAAATATTTCAAAAGTATTTCAAAATTAAATAATTTCATTGTAGTGAGATTTTAATCATTCGTATTAATTGTTTCTGAAATATTATAGCTTATTATTATTAAGAACAAAAACATATTATAAAAAAGTGCAGAAGTTTTCATTAGAGTCCAGATTATTTATTGATAAATAATTAAAAACATTTTTTAAAAACTCATAATCTAAAATCATTGAAAATAGAATGTTATTTTTTAAAAAAACTGAATATATTTTAAAAAAGTATACTTTTTCTAAAAGATCAAGGATGTAGAATATTTTTAATTTCGCAAAGAAAAACAATTTTTGTTATTTGATTATATAAAATTAATTTTATTTAAGAAAATGTTTACAGGTGAACATTATTTATTTCCTTTCATTATTTTTATTTTTAATATAATTGTCATTCTTAGTTACTAAATTATGATCAATTCTTAGAATTTACCATTATAATTTTAAAAAGTAGTTATAGAATGTAATAAATATAAAATAATATCATTATTTAAAATCCAAGATAAAATTTAACAGTAATTCCAAAAAGTATCTAAAAAGTTGTAAGAATAAAGAATAAAATTAGTTTTATTTTATTACTCTAAATAAATTGAACTATTAGGTATATTGAAATTAAATAAAAATATGTGTTTTTCAGTTCAAACTAAAACTACCTATAAATTTGCCAAAACATGTTTAAAAATAAAAAATGAAAGTTTCTTAAATTTTATCAATTATTAAAGTTAAACTTATTTAAAGTTTGAAAGTTTGCAAATATTCAAGAAATTTTTACAAAATTTAAGGATTTTTCGAAAATGATTCTGAAATGTTACAAGGATTTTAGAATAATTGTTTGTTTGCAATAAATGACTGAAAAATTGACAGAAATTTTGTCGAATTTGTTTTTCTTCGAAAAAGCTCAAAATTTCAATTCTACTTTCCTTTCTTAAAATAATGTAATTATTTAATTAACAAAAATTTATTTTAAAGATTTATTTTTATTTGCGAGTAAACAATTATGCCGTACAAAATAAAGACTTATACATCATCTTATATTTCTTTGAAACTATTTGCATTTTTTTCTTAAAATTCCATATTTTTCAAAAGAATTTCATACTTTTTTAAACACGTTTAACTAAAATTTTATTTTACTATTGTTAATTAAAATCATAAAGCAAATAAATTGCAAAAATATTTAATTAAAGGTAATCATTAATTTAGTTAAATTTAAATAATACAGTGTAAATAATTTTATTGTTTTTTTAATCAAAAATTGTTTTTAAATTGTTTGTAGTGTATTTGGTTCTAATACTGAGTGGATTTAAATGTCTGTATAATTTATTGGATTGAGGAGTTTATGTCTTGGTGAGAGTTGGTTTGAAAGAAATGTAATAGACTGGAGCTAATTCTGTAATATTTTTATTTTTTTTTTGTATTGTAAAATTGTAGATTGAATAAATTCTGAAGAGGAAGCTGGATCCGGCTTCGAAACGTAAAAATGTATATACTTATTGATATACTGAGTTTCTACAAGTGATGTCCTTTTTTGGTCGGTTTTAAATAAGTTTAAAATGTAAAGAATTGAAGTTTGGATAACATTTTACAAGGGTAGAAATAATGAATTGCAAATAAGTTTGAAAAGAATAAGAAACACAAGAGCTAAACATGTTTGAAAAAGCTGATTGTTTATTTTAATATTTCAAGTCTAGTGTTAAAGATAATTTTTTTAAAAAATAGGAATTTCATGTACAAATAAATATAAATCTTTGATTTAAAATAATTTCATGTAATTTAACAATGTCGCACATAAAGCGCGCGTATAACTTATTAGTGCTTTAATAATTGGTAACAATTTGCTGTTATGATTGACTGAAATATTAGTAACGTATGCGTAATTTCCAGGAGACAGAAAGAGAAAAGGATTAATCCACCATCGACGATGGGAAGTCCAACGATGACATCACCATCGCCTTCTGTGTTTGCATCACTAGCGAGCAGCATATCCGGAAGTCCACTGGCTCTGACGACACACTCTTCCGGAATGGCTTCACTGCCCCATCCAACACCTCTTGGCTCGCCTCTTCCCCTGGCTTTGGTAGCTTCTTCCGGTGGTAGCTACCATCCCTTAACAGGCAAATCTCACGAGTGACACAAGTCTGCGACCCAACCAGGGGACGCTCTTTTCCATCACCAGCATCCTCAACGACGATTGTGCAATCTCCCAGAGTTCTACCACTAACCATTCCAAAAACTCAATTATCCCTGGTGTGTGTGTGTGATCGACGTTGAAAATCTGCCGAGTGAACTTTTTCCTAAAGAAAAAACACTTTTCTAAAAATAGAACACTTTTAGGAAACAACACTTTCCTAGAGAAAAAACACTCTTTCTTGACGAAAAACTAGCAACTACTAGAACAAAAAATATAGGTATACGAGTCTGGAGAGGAAATCTCCGAAAAGAAATTGCCAAAAATGTTTGGTAAGTACCAAAAATCTGGTCATTGAGGTGAAACAAATTTGTGAGGATTAGGAATGTTTTCGAGACGTTTGGGAAGATCGAGCAACTTTCAGCAGAGTATGACAATGTAAATAGGTAGCCAAGTTTTGTTGTTGTAAATGCCATTTCTGTGGAAGGGAGAATTTTCAAAAGGTCCCGAGAAGAGTCTTTTTCAAAAGCGATGTCGACGAACCTTGGCAACGACCATGTTCCACTTTTTATACCTCGTTCCTGGGTTCGTCTTGATAAAAAAATACCACGTTTTTACAGAAAACGGAATTTGCATCGTTGAATTTGCACACGTTGCATCTGACGGGATTCAACACGAATTCGAGGACACTTTTGATTTTTTCTGAAATTTCAACTCAAGGTATATTACAATCAAAATTACCTATCAGTATTACGTAATATTCCCCAAGTAATTCTAGCAAAAGTTAAGCATAAATAATATTATTAAGAATGTGCATTAACTGCTTAGTCTGTGAGAAAATTCCTAGCTTTCTTTCGCAATTTCTCATCCACTGATGAGCTTTTTTTCTCCAAGCTAGACATTTTCATGTGATGAATTGAAAATGAGTTTGCGAAATACTTAAGATCTTTAAGAAAGCGTCGCTAGCGAGAAAAAGAGCGAATTGGAAAGGATTTTGCTAAGTGCATTGTCGAAAAATTCAGCTAAACTCACAATGTGTTTCATTTTTTTTTTTTTTTTTTTGAATTTTTGACCAGAAGGTTGTGTATATTCAGAGGCTAGCAACGAACTTGTTTTGACACGACTGTGTAAATAAATTTAGTACACCTATCACAAAATCTTACATATCTGTGTCATAAGATTGTAAATATTTCTTCCGCTGGAAGAGAGTTTCCAAAAAAATGTGATCATTGTGTACAACGTGTGTTATGAAATAAATTAATATTTCTCGTTCGACAAACACATATTTCGCAAAGTCTACTTGACGGGTTTATTCCATTCTTGTAGTAGGAAGACAATAGAATTATCATTTCGTGTATTCTTGTTTAAAGATTATTGTAAAAACACTAGATTATTAAAAATCTATTATGGAAATTGACCTTGTCTCAAAAATATAATGAAATAAAATAATTAATAAATGCAAAGAGACAATTTCTACAATTCTACAATGTGGAAACGATTATATTTAATTTAATTTATAACTTAACAATTGTTTCCTCTTTGTAGAATCTTTTAACAACTAATAGTTTTTTGAACAAAAAAGATGCTTGAATTTCGTAACAAAATGTTTTTAAAGACTTCCTCCAGTTGCAAAATTACATTTTGTTTTGCTTTTCATTATTACTATCGCTTTTTATAGAAAAAGTAACGCAGGCTTTGCAAATAGGAATTTTAAATTTGGTTAAATACGAATTTTATCAGTTTAGTGTTTTGAATAAAATGAAAGTTGACCCTTGTGAATTTAGGGACTTTCAATTTTACACCGCTGTATTTTCGTCAAGTAGAATTTGCAACAAGATGTATTATTATTGGAATAAAGAAATGAAACCAAAAAGGAGAATGAGAAATATTGCAAAATAAAAAATCATTCCTTGATGTGAAATATTTCAAAGAAATTGTTTGCACTAGTGTGAAAAGGCTATGACCATGCAAAGTACACAGAGCGGATATAAATGTATTTATAAATATCTATAAATAGCGAATATATCAAATAGTGATAAGTACGCGACTCGTCTGTACGTATAAATAAAAAGAATGCATATATATAAATACACAAGTGTGAAATGTAAATAGTAGAAAATCGACTTCGTCGAATGACTCGCATCGAGGATAACGATGTTTTTATCGATGATTATTGTCGTCATAAAGAAATGTACATTTTTGTGAGATTTTTTAACAATTACGCGTGTAAAATTAATGAAAACTAATGGCGGTCTGTTGCACTATTTCAGCAACTATTTTCATAGACCTGGACCAAGTTATAGCGCGTATTTAAAAATACTAAAGTTCCTAGAAGCATCTGATTTGGTGCGAGTTGCATTTTAAAAAAATCCATTCAAAATGTGCTTTTTAAAGAAAAATCAGAGGGGTCGCAGCGAATTTTAATTATGGACAGCGTTACCAATTTTATTTCAAACTTCGCTGCAATTGATTGTATTGTAAAAATTCATCGTATTAAAATTGTTGTAAGAAACAATTTGTATACACATAAATATTATGTGTATGTTATGTGTATATGGTTAAATTATTCGGAAATTGAATTTTCGGTACCGCTTTGTTGATAATTTATTCGATTTGTAGATAATTAATTGTAGATAATTTTTAATTGTAGCATATTCCGATCCCTCTTTTCACGCGGCGTTCATATATAGACACATAGCAATTATTATATTATATTATTAATATTATTTCATAATATTTTAACTTTTATTATTTGAAAATAAAATACGGACATTTCAGTTGGTTCATTGATTTTTAGTCTTTTATTTTCATCCCGTTTTCCTGTAACCCTGTCCTCCTTCACAGTTTTGTTGGTTATGTTTGAAAAAAGCATTTTGTTATGTTTTGATTCTGTTCGTCGTGTAAAATTGTCGGAACGAATTTTGTTAGATTGGTTTAGGCAAAGTGTCATTGTAAATATCGTTTTCTGCTTGTTGTTTCCTTTCGTTTTTTGTGAAAATTGAAGGTTTTTTATAATCACCGTCCTGCTGTTCCCAAATTGTAAATATCAAAATAATCGAGTAGAGACGTTAAACTTCTGACGTAATGTAATCAGGTGTACGAGTTATGATAAAATTTCGTTATACGATGAGAAAATTACTTATATACCTTGAGCGAAACGAGTAATAAAATTGTCTGGAGTGATTTTAGGATTAGAATTATAAAGTTGAATGTGTAATTCGTATTAGGAGACACGTTACGCGTAAAATTTGTAAATGGATTTCGTATTTGAAATCTGAAAACGGAGGCGGTTCGGAAAAGAAAATTTCCAAAGGAAAAAAACGAGCACGGTATGATAGTTCTTACAGTCATAATGACAAGGGCAAAAAACTTCCTATATAGAAATAATTAAATATTTTCTACTAAGAATTATGTTATCGAATTAGAGGGGGGAAAAGAGGATTACTGAGTAGCGATTTTAAGGGTAAAGCTTATTCGAAGTGGTTTTCTACGCTTTTTGCGGAGAATTTTAATAAAGATGAGTTTTGAATCTTTTTAAAATAACAAGTATTTCACAGGATTTTGGGGTGAGATAAAGTTTCAAGAAATCGAGATGTATAAACAAAACCATATCAATCGCAAAGAGTTAATGTTAACGCATAGGTACACCAATATTATTATTTAACATTATATAATTAGTATTATATCGTAATTGTATAATAAACTGCGTCATAGATAAAAATTTCATGTTGTTGGTTATATTCTTATTATACATATACCCATTTGAAATTTTGTTTATTTGCTTCCTAATCTTCTTTTCTATCATACACTGAGAAAAATGACAATTTAAATTTTAACAAATTAATTTTGTTGAGGGATTTTGTTTCCTCTGAGAAATTTTGGTTGATTTCATTAGTGTTTTGTTATTAAAAATATAAACCAAAAAAGTTGACTCTAATAAAAAGAAACAAACTGAAATGACAAAAGCCAAAACCACTCACAGTTCCTATGTTATTTGAGTTTATTTTAATGTGCTAGGTTAGCTTAAAACAGCACAACTTTGCTTTTTTCGAAATTAACAGATTTTAAAATTAATGACCAAAAATGTTCAAAATTTTGGATTTTTGCAAAAACTATTCATTTTTAGGAAAACTTTCATAAGAGTTTTGTAATATGCTAGCCTAGCACAAACCCACATAATTTATTTTTTAATTATTTTGATTTTTTAAAATTATATCTCAAAATCTTTTAAATTTAAAATGTTTTCAAAAAATTTGATTTTAGAGAAAAGTTTTATTCAAGTATGGTGTGCTAAGCTAACACAAATCAGCACAGCATTTATTTTTTCAAAATTTTACAACTTTGGTTTTTTCAAAATTCTGAGTTACTGAAACTCATGAATAAAAAATTTTGTAATTATGAGACTTTTTTTAAAATTATTGATTTTAGGAGAAAGTATTATTTAGTTTTTAATGTGCTGGGCTAGCCCAATCGAGAACAAGTTTGCTTTTTCAAAATTTTGATTTATACAAATCAGGATCCAAAAAATTTAATAATTTTTATTTTTTTTTTAAAAAAAATTGATTTTAGGATAACGTATTTGTTATTTTTTAATTTGCTTGGCGAGCACAATTGATAACAAGTTTGGGTTTTCAAAATTTTGAGTTATAAAAGTCAGGACAAAAAAGTCTGGTAATTTGGATTTTTTTTCGGAAAATATTGATTTTAGGAGGAAGCATTTTTTAGTTTTTATTGTGCTAGCACAATCGAAAATGGGTTTGGAGTTCAAAAATGTTGAGTTATAAAAATTAGGATAAAAAGAAATTCATAAAATTGTGATTTTTTTCAAAAAACTAAACTTTTTTATTTATTTATATAAATTTTATGATGACATTTTTAGTGTAAAGTTTAAGAACAATTATTTTTGTGTAAGTCTTAACAATCTTGGCACTAGATCAGTCACCAGATCACCACACCAGTCCTTAAACTTTATTCATATAAAAAATAATTTATGACAATTAAAAATTACATTTTTTTGAGAATTGTTTCTCAGGTTCCTAAACCTATAATGTGTGAATCTGTTATATTTAAGAATTGAAGTATTGGGTGCAACAAGGGCGTTATAGGCGGATAACGCCTTTTTTGATACATATTATTGAGCCATTATGATTACAATATCCTCTAGTTTCTACTATTAAAAATTGAATTTAATCTAAGGCTTCTTCATGACGCAAAGAATAAATATCTGGACGTATGACACGCTATTTCGTTCCTTTAAATATTTGCTAAATAAATTTCCATTTAAAAACAAATGATGAACTACATTGTATAGCAGGTTATTTATAGTCAAACAGAGGTTAAAAAATCTGCCCGCAAACGGGCACATTCTCATCGTGCGCGCTTCGCGCGCATGTTGAGTTGAAAAAGCCACGTTGCGCTTCGCGCAGATGATACCGCTTCGCCTACGTTAATAATATAATTTCTTTATTCATAAATAAATAAATACCTTTGTCTTAAAATTGGTTATTTGGTTATACCTGTTATAAATTTTTATTAAACTTT
>WNHD01003067.1:0-14474 GCA_011057455.1 Ganaspis sp. Gsp50
CTTATTCTCGCGCAAACTCTAATCGTTCTAAACCCCTACTCTAATCAAAACGCTTCATCAAATCATCAAGGTACAATAAGGTTCTCCATTCACTCAACAGTAAGTAAATGATTATAAATGTTTGGAGTAAATAATTGGAGTAAATAATTGGAGTAAATAAATGATTGTAGTAAATAAATGATTGTAGTAAATAAATGATTAGAGTAAGTTTAGTTGAAGAGACGTACATCCGCATTGAGAGTGAAATGCTCTGGCACGAGCAGAGGTTACGTGGGCTATAGTGGAAGTCAAAGTGTGAATGACAGTTGATTGTAATGCGTGGCACGCGCCTGTCGTAGCGTGGCGCGTTCCACTTTGCGTCTCGTCGATCGGCCATGTGCGACACTCTCGCTGAATGGTACGCGTGAAAGGATTACTTGAGTTAATCTCAGACTAAGTGTATCGTCGATATGCGTCAATTCCAATTGCGTCATTTTCAAGCTTCCATTCTTATTACCCCACATTGCCAACTTAATGGAACTCCGAATAAACCAGATTTTCGAGACGTTCAACCTTTCCACCTGCTTTTCATAGGTCTATTATTATTAATAACTCAATTTTTATAAAACTTTGCAAAAAGGCTAATTCTTATTCGCAAGAGTTAGACCTCTTTAATGATAATCTTGCTACCTTCATTAGCATAGCTTTTTTGTATACTGTCAAAAAAACTGTCTTTGTCTGCAAATAATTAAAAGGGAAGCATTAAGTTAAAACTGTCAGCAAACATAATCTAATTTCAAATGCTTGTCAGGTCCCTTTCTTCAGATCTTTATATAATACCAAGCGGTATATAATGTGGATGATATTCGTATGGATGTGTTCTGATCTTAATAACTTTTTTTCGTACTTCAATGGGTCTAAGTTATCCATGTACTAATAAATACTAATATACTATATAACGGATAAATAGTATTATATGATGTAGATAGTATTATATGATGTAGATAGTATTATATAATGGATAAATAGTGTAGGGAAACTTTGGAATAAAGCACTTTTACTTTTAGTTTAAAGTAATTATATTTGATTAAAAGAGTTAATAAGTTGTTAAAAGATACAAAACTGTTCTAAAGCGTACTGCTGACATTCTTTCCTCAAGTCGACATATGAATCTAACTCCTATTCGCAGGTTCCTTTCTAACGCATTTACTTTGCTGAAGGTGGCGCTAGGAGCGTTGGCGCCATATACAAATTCAAATAAAATTATCAAATATAAAAATATTCTCTACAATAGTATTATATGATGTAGATGGTTATACACGATAGTAGATAATACACGCAAATCGCATACTTCCAAAAAACGGTGCTATGAAATTATTGTAGTGTTTCTTTGAAGATGACTATTTCTATAGGCTATTTATTGGCACGTGCCGAGCTGAAGAATAAGGCCTGGGTATACTTAAAGAAATTTGCGAGTCACATGGAGGATATTATTTTCTTTTCTCAGGTAAACGAATCTCTGAAGGAAGCTCCTTCTTAGTTTGTGAGTGGCATTCATTCCTCATCTGAAATCTTTCACGGGGCGGACACGCTGGCGTTATTGGATTACGTCTCATTGTGTCGTCCAGCTGCGGTGGTCGACGCAACGCTCGCAGACGTATGAAAATAATATTTCCTTGGACCGTTTTTATGATTGATATTTATTCAAGTGACTGCCCGCTGTCGGAGCCTTTGTCATTTCGTAACTCCAAGACCCATTTTCCTCCTTCTCCGCCACCAACTTGTTTCATTTTCCTCTCGTCATTCTACCTTTCTTAAAGCTCCAATCGAAACTGCTGGTCGATATTTGCACAATCCGACAATGCGCGTAAATAATCGAATTCAACTGTCAACTTTTTTTCACCGTTACTCGCCATAATGTCGATGAAAGTCATTTTCGAAACTACTTTGATTCTCGTCTCCACTCGCGTCTCTAAATACTGATTATTAGTAATTATCTTACTAAGTAATTACTAATTCAGGATTAGTCAATAGGGAAAAGTCGTTTACTGATTGAAATAGTAAACATTTACTAATATTATTATTAGAAATAAAAGACTAATAATTAATTAGCAGAATATAATTATTCTTTTAGTAGAGAATTACTAATTACGTTAGTAGCTTTTTACTAATTGAAATAGTGAACTTTGAATAAACATTTACTAATTTTTAGTAAAATACTACTAATTAATTGGTATAATATAACTATTTTTTAGTTGAAAATTACTAATTAAATTAGTAGAAAATATACTAATTAAATTAGTAGAAAAATATACTAATTACATTAGTAGAAAATATACTAATTAAATTAGTAAAAAAATATACTAATTACATTAGTAGAAAAATATCTATATAGTAACTTTCTACTAAAAAATAGTTACATTCTACTAAATAATTAGTAAAATATAACTATTTTCTTATAACAATTAACTATATTCTACTAGTTAATTAGTAGTTTTCTTTTTTGCTAAATATTAGTGAATATTTACTATTTCAATCGGTAAACGACTTTTCGCTATTGAATAAGTACAAAATGATTAATTCACAGTTAGAAAGCAGGATTTCTAAAATTCTAGAAAAACATCGAAAACCTAGAATTCTCATGGGATTTCAATATTCCTCATGGAATCATGGAAATCTAATGAAATTTTCATTTATACCATGGAAATTTATTTTATTTATTTCATTTCTTTACATTGGGATGTTTATTAAGTTTTACCAAAATTAATAATATAATTTCTTTTTAAAGAGAAAAACTTCAAAATATTTAATAATGACATAATGATATTTAATAATACTTAAAATGTCTTTACAATATTTTAAAATACTTAAAACTACTTTAAAATACTTCATACTACTTTCAAATATTTCCAAATGCATTGAAATTTTATAAAATACATGAAAATGTTTCAAAATACTCAGAATTACTTTAAAATATTTAAAAACACTTCAAAATATTTAAAATGTCTTGAAAATATTTTAAAATACTTAAAATTTCTTTAAAATACTACAAACTACTTTAAAATACTCGAAAATATTTGAAATGTCTTAAAAATATTTCAATTTACTTAAAACTATCTTAAAATAGATCAGACTACTTCAAAAGATTTGCAAATACTTTAAAAAATTTTTAAATATTTTAAAACATTTCCAAATGCATCAAAATATTTTAAAATACGTCAAACTATATTAAAATACTCAAAATTTCCTTAAAATATTTTTAAAAAATCCAAAATATTTAGAATGTCTGTAAAATAATTAAAAATACTGAAAATTTCTTTAAAATACTTCAGATTACTTCAAAATATTCAAAAATTCAAATATCTTAAAAATATTTCAAATTACTTAAAGCTACCTTAAAATACTTCAGACTGCTTCAAAATATTTCTAAATACTCAAAATTACTTTAAAACATTTCCAAATATTTTCAAATGCTTCGAAATATTTAAGAATACATTAAAATATTTCAAAATACTCAAAATTACTTTAAAGTATTTAAAAACACTTCAAAATATTTAATATATCTGTAAAATATTTCAAGATAATTCAGATTTCTATAAAATACTTCAGACTACTTCAAAATATTTAAAAATACTTAAAATTATTTTAAAATATTTCCAGATATTTTCCAGCGTATCGAAATATTTTAAAATACTTAAATCTCCTTTAAAATACTCAAAATTACTTAAAATTGTTTCAAAATACTTCCCAATTCAAGATATTTCTAAATACATAAAATTTCTTTTAAACATTTCTAAATATTTCCCAATGCATCGAAATATTTTAAAATACATCAAAATATTTAAAATACTCAAAATTACGTTAAAATATTTAAAAATATTTTTAATAAATTAAATACATACTTCAGACTACTTCAAAATATTTAAAAATACCTAAAATTAGCTGAAAATATTTCCAGATACTTTCCAACACATCAAATATTTTTAAATATTTAAACCTATACTTTAAAATATTTCCTACTACTTTAACATATTTCAAAATACTGAAAATTACTTAAAAGTGTTTTAAAATGCTTCAAAATACTTCAAAATATTTCCAAATACTCACAATTCCTTTTAAACAGTTCAAAATATTCCCAGATCCATCGAAATATTTTAAAATACTTCAAAATATTTCAAAATACTTCAAAATATTTCAAAATACTTCAAAATATTTCAAAATACTCAAAATTACTTTGAAATGTTTCAAAATACTTCCTAATGCTTCAAAATATTTAAAAATAGTTAAAATTACTACCGAAAATTGCCAAATATTTCCGAATGCTTCAAAATATTTAATTATACTTAAAATTATTTAAATATACTTAAAATTATTTAAATATACTAAACATTATTTAAATATACTAAACATTATTTAAATATACTTAAAATTATTTAAATATACTAAACATTATTTAAATATACTTAAAATTATTTTAATATACTTTTAAATTCTTCCAAAATCTTTATGTTACTTTAAAATACTTCAAAATATGTAAAGATACTTCAAAATATTTAATAAATTATTTTTGGAACAAGCCTAAGAACAACTTTCATTATTTCAACAGTAATTTAAATTCTTGAAAAGTAATAAAAATTAATACCTACATTATTTAAAAATATCATGGACATCTTTTTATTTTTCGCTTGGAAATGATGAAAAACTCATTGAATTTTATAAAGAAAGATTTTGATATAAACCCTGGTTTCTTTCCATTTACTTTTGTCTTTTTGAACTTCTTGTCTGTTTCGAACTTCTTTTTCTTTTTAGACCTCCTTTTGTCTTTTTATATCTTTTTTTATGTTTTTAGACCTTTTTTTATGTTTTTAGACCTCCTTTTGTCTTTTTAGACCTTTTTTGTCTTTTTAGACCTTCTTTTGTCTTTTTAGACTTATCCTTTGGTCTTTTTCTACCTTCTGTTGTCTTTTTCTGCTGACAAACGTTGATCGCTTTGGGACAACATGAATCACGTGTTTATAAAGCGAATCAATTGGACACAAAAGTTCGGATAATCTTTACAAAGACTATCCAAAAGAAAGACTAAACAATTAAACACAATCGTTTAAATAATTTTTACAAAGTTCAACCAGAGAGCCGTTTAAACAAACGCAAGACGTTCGAATGTTCCGAAACACTCAAAATTCAAGATTTCTTCCAAAGTTTGCAAGTTCGACTGTTGCGCCAACGAACAAGGGAGACGAATGCAAAGATATGCCACAAACTCAAAAGTCTCAGCGTTTGTTACAAAATCGGATTTGCAGACCCATGCCCAAGATGCTGCAATCTCCATTGCAAGTTTTAAACTCGGTTTGCCTTCCAGAATCATTCTCCAACAAGGGCTGGAACTTTCTCAATTGTGCTACCAAAGGGGTAGATTTTCTGTAAGTGAGAAGTTTTATCGGGCACGTGACAACAGGAGGACCAACTTTATTCTTTATGACCGCATTAACCGCAACAATTCAATTACCAAGAGTTACTCTCCATTTTTCTAACCGACTTTTAATTCAATCCTCAATGACAAGATTCGCCCAAAAGGCTTCACTTTAAAAAGCCCAAAAGGTTTTGCATCAAGTTCCAAAAAGTTGGATACCTCCATCAATTTTATTAGACGGATCTCAAATGGATGTTCCAGCCAATCTTATTTTCCAGTACAGTGTTGCAAAAAAAGTGCTACAAAAATATTGCAAAAACTGGATCCGACTTGATGAGGGTTGTATAAATGTTTTACAAAGTAATACTCGCATTTTGTGAGACGTTTGTAAGATTACAGTTTTTAGAGTGCATTTACCTTATTAGTACCCTATTAGGTAAATTTGACTTGCAATTTTTCTCCGTGCAGTGAAGATACTGAAGATACAGAAGGTAGTGAAGATACTGAAGATACTAAAGGTAGTGAAGATACTGAAGGTAGTGAAAATACTAAAGGTAGTGAAAATACGGAAGGTAGTGAAGATACGGAAGGTAGTAAAAATACTGAAGGTAGTGAAGATACTAAAGGTAGTGAAGATACGGAAGGTACTGAAGATACGGAAGGTAGTGAAAATACTGAAGGTAATAAAGATACTGAAGGTAGTGAAAATACTGAAGGTAGTGAAGATACTAAAGGTAGTGAAGATACGGAAGGTAGTGAAGATACGAAAGGTAGTGAAGATACGGAAGGTAGTGAAGATACTTAAGGTAGTGAAAATACTGAAGGTAGTGAAAATACTGAAGGTAGTGAAGATACGGAAGATAGTGAAAATACTGAAGGTAGTGAAGATACTAAAGGTAGTGAAAATACTGAAGGTAGTGAAGATACTGAAGGTACTGAAGATACTGAAGATAGTAAAGATACTGAAGGTACCGAAGTATTTTAAAGAGCAGTGGGAAAAAAGTGTATCGTTCTGGAATTCGATGAGGATTCTCACCCTCTCGAAAGAGACTTGAGGGCCACCCTGTATAGGTTGATTTCTCTCTGGTTCCGTGGGCTTGGAGATGAGAGGGCAGACCGCCTCGGATCCCGCGAGTGGATAATTATTAATCGTTATTTTCGCCAATCACGGCCGTTTATCTTGAGGCACGCAACGCCAATTATCTATCGGCTGTTCGACTGCCCGAGTGCATTGAGAAGAGAGAAGAGAGGAGAAGAGTGTATAGAGGAACGACCGGTACGCCTAGCTCGGCTTTTACACTCTTTAACTTTAACCGGACTCTCTTGGGTTGGCTTTAGCTCCTCCATAACCACCCTTTTGTATCTAGGTACATCCATCCGTGCCTCTTTTAGTCTACGGCTCAAGCACAGTTAACGCGCCGAGCAATTATTAGCTTTCCGACTTCGGCTCTTATTTCATCAGCGCATTTCCGCATTGCCTGCTTTTGAAAACCGCGCCTTCTCACGAAATTGCCAGCAATTTTTCATTGAAAACGAATTATTTAAAAAGCAATATATACAATATATACAATATACCAATATACCGATATACCGATATACCAATATACCAATATACCGATATACTAATATACCAATATACCGATATATCGATATACCGATATACTAATATACCAATATACCAATATACCGATATACTAATATATCAATATATCAATATACAGATATACCAATATACCAATATACAGATATACCGATATACCGATATACCAATATATCAATATACAGATATACCAATATACAGATATACCAATATACCGATATACCAATATACCAATATATCGATATACTAATATACCAATATACCGATATACTAATATACCAATATACCAATATTCCGATATACCGATATACTAATATACCAATATACCAATATACCGATATACTAATATACCAATATATCAATATACAGATATACCAATATACCAATATATCAATATACAGATATACCAATATACCAATATACAGATATACCGATATACCAATATATCAATATACAGATATACCAATATACAGATATACCAATATACAGATATACCAATATACCGATATACCAATTTATCGATATACTAATATACCAATATACAAATATACCGATATACCAATATACAGATATACCAATATACCGATATACCGATATACCGATATACCAATATACCAATATACAGATATACCAATATACCGATATACCAATATACCAATATACCGATATACCAATGTACCAATATACCGATATACTAATATACCAATATACCAATATACCAATATACCAATATACCAATATATACAATGTTTCATCGTAAATATATTACAAAACGTCTCAAAATGAGTCACCTGTTTTTCATAATTAGGAATCATGAGGTGAATTTGATATATTGATGTGTGCAGAATACTAATGTGTAGAGAATTAGATGTTGAACTTAAAACTGGAATGCATTGACTGCTTGTGCCAAATCGGATAACCGGAAGTGACAATAGTTAAGCGTGTTTGCCCTTCTCTTGAAGGCCCTTTCAAGGGACAATGAGGGCCAAGGCTTTTGAGTTTTCTCCCTCGGTGCTTGGATGAAAATGCGCAAGACAGCATTTCATCATTTTGCTTCTTTATCGTTCTGTTCGTTGTGTCGGCAGACTTGCATTCAGAATTCAACACCGGGCCTGGCAACTTTTCTCGATGGCACGCTCACTCTCGGTCAGAAGATGAGTGAAAACCCGCCCAGATTGCCACAATGAGCCTAATCAGCCAAAGCGTGTATACACAATCGACAACAAACCATATATCCTTGAGTAGACGATCTCTATCTATCGAATCTTTTGCCCTAGAGCTGGACCCTGGTCAGAATTTACTGCCTCCACGACACCGAGACAGCTGCTGATTTTACGCCTCTCTTGTCTGCTCTTATTTGTTTCCGTTTTTCGAAATCTTGCGCAAACCCTCGTAACATGCGTGCAAACACTTTAGAGCAGTTTAGAAAGCTATTTGAGTTTGGTCAAGATTGTAGGGTTTTTAATGTCCGGAAAGAGAGATGTTTTAAAATAGTGAGAAAAGGGAAATGGTGTTTCAAAATGTGAGAATAGCTTGTAAGGAATAATATCAATATTTTGTTTAAATACGTGAACATATGAAAACGTAAAATGTACATCGACATGTAAAAATGCATGTAAATATGGGTGTTTGTGGAAAATTGAAAACATTTAAATGTACGGACAAGAGCAAAGATGTAAAAATATATGTAAACGTGTAAATATATGTATAAACATATATGCTTTTTGGATGAAATTGCGTTGATTCAGACTATTCTTATAAAATCGAAAATCGGCACGAAAACAATGCTTCCATAGGATGAGGCAAAAGGAGATTGATTTTGTAAATGGCGGGTGCAATAACTCGAAATCTTGACAAATTTGTGCGACAGCTGTTTAGCGAAGTACATGTTGCAAACACGCCCAAGGAAGCGAATGGTGGTCATTATCTTTTCACGCACAAGATGCGCCCAAAACATGGTCTTTTCTTCTTTCGAGAGACATCTAAAATGCCCAATGTCAACGCATTACACAGCATGCCAAAGTACAAATCACAGTCCATTTACTCCATTCAGGTCGACACTCTTTAACGACACTTGGACGCATGCTGACCATAAATCTCGTCCTCCTTGTGTGCCCTCTTGTCAAGAGAGATACATAGAGAACACGAAAGCCAACAAATTCAGAGACTTCGATGCTTAGAAATCTTGAGACAGCCTTTGCTGCAGGAATATATTAAATTTACTAACTGTATTATCCACTACAGCTTTTCTATACACGGAAAAAAATGTATGCTTGGGACATCCATAATGATATTGTTGGCGAAAATAGGATCTGCAGTATTTTTCTTTCTGTACTGTTTTACGTCCAAATCGTCTATTTTTGTTCCTGCTAATTATCTACTATACTACTGTACTATTCCTACTATACTATACTACATATTGTACTATTACTACTATACTATTACTGCTAATTATCTACTATACTACTGTACTATTACTACTATACTATTACTGCTATACTACTATATTATTATTGCTATACTATTACTACTATACTATACTACTACAGTATTTTATACTACTATAGTATATATACTATAGTATTCTACATTACTACTAGTATATATACTATAGTATTCTACATTACTACTAGTATATATACTATAGTCTATACTACTACATTCTACTATAGTAGTATAGTATATACTACATAGTAGTGGTATATACTATGGTATATATTACTATATACTACTATTATAGTACTACTAATATAGTATAGTATATACTACTATACTATACTACTAATATAGTATAGTATATACTACTATAGTACTACTATACTATACTACTAATATAGTATAGTATATACTACTATACTAATTATCTACTATACTACTGTACTATTACTACTATACTATACTACTAATATAGTATAGTATATACTACTATACTAATTATATACTATACTACTGTACTATTACTACTATACTATACTACTAATATAGTATAGTATATACTACTATACTGTACTACTAATATAGTATAGTATATACTACTATACTGTACTACTAATATAGTATAGTATATACTACTATACTGTACTATATATTGTACTATTACTACTATACTATACTACCTATTGTACTATTACTACTATACTATACTATCTATTGTACTATTACTACTATACTATACTACCTATTGTACTATACTATTATTGCTATACTATTACTGCTATACTATACTACTACAGTATAATACTACCTATTGTACTATACTATTATTGCTATACTATTACTGCTATACTATACTACTACAGTATAGTATATATACTATATTCTATAGTCTCTACTACTATATACTACTATAGTAGTATAGTATATACTACATAGTAGTGGTATATACTGCTATTATAGTACTACTAATACAATATAGTATATACTACTATACTATACTACTAATATAGTATAGTATATACTATAGCCAATAGTATATAGTAGTATAGTACTATTCTATATATACTATACTACTATAGTATAGTATATACTACTACAGTAGTATAGTATTTATACTATAATTTACTATATAGTTTACTATACGTTTACTATATAGTATAGTACTATAGTAGTAGTATATAATACTATAGTAGTCGACCTTGTACGAAGTCGGACACTTATCGACCTTGTATGAAAAATATTACGTTGATAAAGAAAATTTGAAGCCGTTTCTGCCAGGTTTGGCAAGTGCGAAAAAGGGAAGGAATATTGGGTATGATGTTGAGATAAGAAGAGAATTCGTTGTGTCTGGAGGGCTCGTGCCTGAGTTACGAATTCTTTGGAGAGGTTGAGTATTCGGTGACTACATAGGTTGCTTTGCCTGGAGACGATACCGGTTTAGCTTACAGCTATGTTACGTAGCCCATGGCGTAGCACGAGCGCAGCATACGGAGCTACTTCTCTGAAAAGTTTGCGGCTTATGTTGTATGTACTCACTGGCACACAAGACCACCACACAAGACTACCACCGTGGTATATCTTGATAACACTCTTCTCGCTGTAAGGAAGAGCAACGAGTCAAACTCCAGTGATCCGCATCCTGAAATTTCAGCTCCACTCGCTTTTTCACTTTTTCCATCGCAGAGTATTTTACATTACAGTGCTTTTTACATTACGGCGCTTTTTATATTATAGCGCCTTTTACATTACGGCCCTTTTTATATTATAGCGCCTTTTACGTTACAACGCTTTTTACATTACAGTGCTCTTTTTACAGAAACACTCTTTCCATAAATGCACACTTTATTTAAAAGTATCAAATTAATATCAACAATATCAAATTGATGAAGATTTATTTTATGATCGATTTGATGCTTTTTGTGAGCAATTTGATACTCTTTGGTATCAATTTGTTACTTTTTGGTATCAATTTGATACTGTTTGGTATCAATTAGTTATATTTTGGTATCAATTTGATACTTTTTGGTATCAATTTGTTACTTTTTGGTATCAAGTTGATACTTTCAAGAAAACTGTCTGTAGAAAGTAGAGTGTAAAAAAGAAAACCACGGATCAATATGAACCGCATCAAATATGAAGCATTTATTACATTAGACGTTTATTGTGTGTACACAGTGTTCCGTGAAGATGAAATTGATCCTCAAAGAACACTGTGTAGAGAAAATACTAAACGTACAGAGGAAGGACTGAGTTCTAATTATTGAAGATTTTTCTAGAAAGGTGATAATAATAATAGAGAAGTGCGTCAACAGACTTTCTCGGAGTTTATTTCGAGGTTGACAGTATTGGGTTGCAGTGAAAGCAATATCGAATGACAACCACTGCTAGTGGTATCTGCGTATCTTTCAACAAGCGCGCAACATGGAGCTTAAATTGAATGAAAATCACAATTGACGAGGCATTAGCATAATGTAGCACGGATCTGTAGGTGAGGTCCGATACGAAACAAGCGTCGGCTAAGCGCTTCGAGTGGCCAGATTAAAACACGCTTTCTTCCTAAGCATAATCGTGTTACTGATACTGCGTCCACTAAATTCCATTATTGTTGACAAAAACTGCGCTTCCACCACTTTTACCTTCATTCCTTTTAATCTAAATTATTGCACGTGATTTAACCTCGAGCGTGATTCAAACTCCTTCAGCGCCAAAAATCACTAATAATCATGATAATGGTCTTAATTTCAATAACGATTATAAAGAATTCTAATATAATAATAATTATTATTTTCTTTTCTTTAAAGATGGATAGGCGTGTCATTAAAAGAGCTAAGGTCATGTTTGCCAATTAAACTATATTGAAACGACGTTTCGATAGCATTTCGATAACATCGAACAACATCTTTGGATATAAAATAATTATTACTATGATAATAATAATGATAATAATTATTCAATGTTTAAAAACGACCATAAAGTTTTCAATTGAATGATAATAATGATGATGAAAATAATGATAAAAAAAAGAATAATAATAATAACAATAATAATAATAGTAATGATAATATTTCGTAAAAAAAGTAATAATAATAATAATAATAATAATAATAATAATAATAATATTTTGTAAAAAAATGTAATAATAATAATAACAATAATGATAATAATATAATAGTAGCATTAATAATCTAATAATAGCATCAAATATTCTATTGAGGCTTTAACAGGTGACGCGAGCTTTCCCGCCAATTTAGACACTCGAGCATGCGCACATCAGTTGCACCATTCCGGGAGTAATATGGACAATAAATATCAGCATAACACTTCTGTTACTGTCCTCGTTTTTGCATTATTGTTGAGAATAAAAGAAAATGACATTAAACGACGAAATAGTGGGTCATGAATTTGTTTCCTCCTGAGAATTGAATGTATACTTTCGGATATAAGGGGTTATTAAAAGCGAGAATTATGATAGCTGGGAGACTTAACTTAAGAAGTAAAATGGCGTCTCGATACGCGTATAAGTTGACAATGTGAGGAGAAAGTGTCGTATATATTATGTCGTAGACACCTGCTCGACCATAATCGCCGCGTCAAGCATAATTAGCTGATTATTAATACCCGGCCCCCTACTGAGACTCGCAATGACCGCCCAGTCACTCGCTGATAAATATACCGCGAAACGCCCCCGCGGTTATAAAAAAACTGTCGACACAAAAAAGAAGGAACTTTTAAGAAAGGGAGGCTTTTTGATAATATTGGATTTAAATTGATATTTAGTTGCACACAGTCATACACAAACACACAGTCATACGCACACACACACATACACACACACACACACAAACATACACACACACATTTGTAGAATTAACCAACTGCTTAGTCATTCTAATCAAGAAACTATAATAAATTTAATCAAGTACATAGTAAACTTAATTTAATCAAGGACTTATAGTTAACCTGAACCAAGTATATAGTAAATTTAACCAAGCGTTTAGTAAATTTGACCAACCATTTAGTAAATTTAACCAAGCGCAAAGTAAATTTAATAAAGCGTATAGTAAACTTAACCAACCATTTAGTAAATTTAACTAAGCGTTTAGTAAATTTAACTAAGCGTTTAGTAAATTTAACCAACCATTTAGTAAATTTAACTGAACGCTAGGTAAATTTAACCAATCTCTAAGTACATTTAACCAAATACATAGTAAATTTAAGTAACCGCTTAGTAAATTTAACCAAGTAAATAGTAAGTTTAATCAAATGCATAGTAAATTTAACCAAGCGCTTAGTAAATTTAACCAACTACATATAGTAAGTTTAACCAAATGCATAGTAAATTTAACCAACCGCTTAGTAACTTTGATCAACCGTTTAATACATTTAACTAAGTACATAGTAAGTTTAACCAAATGCACAGTAAATTTAACCAAGTACATAGTAAATTTAACCAAATGCATAGTAAATTTAACCAACCGTTTAATACATTTAACTAAGTACATAGTAAGTTTAACCAAATGCATAGTAAATTTAACCAAGTACATAGTAAATTTAAGCAAATGCATAGTAAATTTAACCATCCGCTTAGTAAATTTAACCAAGTACACATAGTAAATTTAACCAACCGCTTAGTACATTTAACCAAATGCATAGTAAATTTAACCAAGTACATAGTAAACTTAACCAAGTACATAGTAAATTTAACCAAATACGTAGTAAATTTAACCAACCGCTTAGTAAATTTGACCAATCGTTTAATACATTTAACTAAGCACATAGTAAGTTTAACGAAATGCATAGTAAATTTAACCAAATACATAGTAAATTTAACCAAATGCATAGTAAATTTAACCAAGTACACATAGTAAATTTAACCAACCGCTTAGTACATTTAACTAAATGCATAGTAAATTTAACCAAATACATAGTAAATTTAACCAAATGCATAGTAAATTTAACCAAGTACATAGTAAATTTAACCAAATGCATAGTAAATTTAACCAAGTACATAGTAAATTTAACCAAATGCATAGTAAATTTAACCAACCG
>WNHD01003068.1:0-13468 GCA_011057455.1 Ganaspis sp. Gsp50
TCATTTTCAATGGAGAACGTGACATGTCTGTTTTAAATTAAAACTGTCACTGCAACGAATTGTCACGATAATTGAACTTCGTATGACAACGAGGCAAAATATAAACACACTACGGAAAAAACTGAACATGTAATTAATAGAAACAAATTTATGAGAAACAATATTTAGATAACAATGATTATTATTATTATAGAAGGAAAAATTTTCAATCAATAGTAATATTTTGATAATATTTAGACCTTTAGCTATTTAGCTATTTTATAATATTAAAATGATAACAAATTATGTACTTTTGAATGCAAAGGATTAAAATTAACGAAAATTGTATTAAAAGTTTCAAATTAATTGTTTAAGTTCATTAATTGATTACAATTTCAAAGGTTCTGTTTACGAGACATTTTTTTTAATTATTACACATTGTACATCAAGTCTAATCTACAGCCGAAATATGTATTTCTAACTAGTATTTTGGATTAATTAGAAATTCATCGTTTTCCAGCACCACAGCACTTTGCTGGAGTTCCCACAATATTTTGACCGCATTCTTTTACGGTTGTTGGATAGTTAGTTCTTCTTCCGCACTTAAACATCGTGCATTCTCCATCACCATTGTGGCACGTAACAAGAGGTACAGAAGGAAGCATCCCTGGAAACAATATATAATTGCAACATAATATTTGCAACATAACGTTGCACAATACATAATATTTTAATTTTTATAATAAAATTTCAATAATTGCCTTATTTTTTCAAACTTTAAACAAATTTTTATTTTCCTGAAGCAGTGTAAACATTCATGATAATTTTACAATTATTATTTATTATTATTAACAAATATTTTCTAAACAAACTTTCTTTTTCTAAACAAACACTCTTTTGTTAATTTCAATATAATTTTAAATATTTTAATAAAGAAAATGGATCTTACCTTCACAAACAATGAAAAATCTGGCAGAAAAAATAAAAAAGAACAAAATCGTCATTTTCAATGGAGAACGTGACATGTTGTCGGTTTTAAATTAAAACTGTCACTGTAACGAATTGCTACGATAAATGAACTTGGTATCATAACGCGGCACAATATAAATAAGCTAGAAATAAAGCTGTATGTGTCGAATCCGAAAATTACACGAATGTGTATATTCTGTTCCTATTCAATTATTAAAAAGAAATTTATAAGAAATAATAAGTAGATAACAATAATAATTATTATTATAGAAGGTAAAATGTTGAGTCAATTGTAATACTTATCCAATACATAATTTGTCATCATTTTAATATTATTGAAAATATATTTAATAATATTAAGATGATGACAAATTAAATTTACAATAATATTAAGATGATGACAAATTAAATTTTCAATAGTATTAAGATGATGACAAATTAAATTTTCAATAATATTAAGATGATGACAAATTAAATTTTCGATAATATTAAGATGATGACAAATTAAATTTTCAATAATATTAAGGTGATGACAAATTAAATTTTCAATAATATTAAGGTGATGACAAATTAAATTTTCGATAATATTAAGATGATGACAAATTAAATTTTTAATAATATTAAATTGATGACAAATTAATTTGTTAATTGATCATTTTAATATTATTAAAAATATATTTGAAAATATTAAGATGACGACAAATTATTTATTTTTGAACGTAAAAGATTAAAATTAATGATAATTATATAAAAATTGTTCACTATTGAAGATAATTATTATTACCTAAGGAAATTTTTTTGAAAGTGAAATAATTTATGGACAGCCTATTATTATTGAACTAATTTATACTATTTTTTTTGTTATCAATCGGCAAATAAATTTCTGCCTATCTTCTTTACTTTTCCTGCCTGTGAGTTATAGCTTTCACTCACTTTTACTCAAATAAAATCGAAACTTACACAACTGTCCTATGGAAATAAATAGCAAATTGCTCCTAGACACGATAGACTAGGTTACACCCTTAAAAGTGTAATGCAAGACCACTTGTTGCTGATAACTGAAAATGTCGATTAGAATCTTCAGTACACTAAACTCTAATGGTTGTTTTTCATAAAGATTAATTGCCTTCTACTTATGACTAATTGCTTTGCATTAAAGATTAATGACTGATTTTATTACTTGTTTTAGAGACAAAATTAATGGCCAATTAGAAATAGAAAAAGTTGTTTTCGATTCATCCTCGACTTTGTAGTTGGATCATTAATATTATATTGTTTTATTAACATTTAGATCATTTTTTATTTGTTTATTTCAAAGTTCATAGGTCGACTCAAACTTTTTCAAACAGTTCTAAAATTTACTGTATTGACCTAGAGGTTCAGAAATTGAACCTAGTAGACTAACATTGATCTATAGGTTCAACTATTGACGTAGTACAAAAAATGCTCTAAAGATCCACAAATTGATTTAAAGGCACACAGACTGACCTAAGGGTTCACAAACTTACTTAGAAATTAAGAAAAAAATCATAACTATTGTCTTGAAGTTTTATAAATAACTTAGTGGTTTAATATTAACCAAAAAGCTTAAATATTGTCCTAGAGGTTCAAAAAATGACCCAGAAGTTCAAAGTTTGACATAGAGATTCACTTAAAAAATTTAAGACATTTACGGATTAGTCAGAAGGTCTAAAAATTGACCTAGAGGTTCAAAAATTGCGTTAGGGGCTCACAAAATGATACATGCATTGATCTATAGGTTCACAAAGTGACCAAGAGGTTCAAATCTTGACCTGGATGTTCACAAAGTTACCAAGAGTTCCACGAAATTACCAAGAGGTTCGAAGTTTGACCTAGAGGTTCACAAAGTGACCCAGAGGTTTAAAGCTTGACCTTGAGGTTCATAGTTTTACCCAGGGGTTCACAAAGTGACCAAGAGATTCAAAGTTTGACCAAGAGGTTTACTTAAACTAATTAAGGCGTTTGCGGATCAATTAAAAGATAGAGAAACGTAGTACTTACAAAGAAAATTGCGTTAGGGGTTCACGAAAAGGTGCATCCATTGCTCTAGGTGTTCGCAAAGTGACCAAGAGATTCAAATTTTGACCTAAAGGTTCACAAAATTATCAAGAGGTTCACAAAATGACCAAGTGAAATGAAGTTTGATCTGGAAGTTCAGAAAAGGACCAAGGGGTTCAAAGTTTGACCTTGAGGTTCAGAAAATGGCCAAGATGTTCAAAGTTTGACCGTGAGGTTCAGAAAATGACCAAGATGTTCAAAGTTTGACCGTGAGGTTCACTGAAACTAATTTAGACGTTTTCGGATCAATTAATTGATTTAAAAATTTACTTAGAGGTTCAAAAATTGTGTTAGGGGTTCACAAAAAAGTACATACATTGATGCAGAGGTTCACAAAATGGCCAAAAAGTTTAAAGCTTGACCTAGAGGTTCACAAAGTCACCAAGAGGTTCACAGTTTTACTTAGAGGTTCAAAGTTTGACCTGGGGGTTCACAAAATGACAATGATAAAGTTTGATCTAGATTTTCACATATTTCACATTTAAATTGTAGGCTATATTTTTGAACCAGTCGAAATATGTTTTTGAATATTTTGAAATTAGTCGAAATATGACTTCTTTAATATTTTCGAACTAGTAGAAATATTGTAATATTTAAAAATATTTAAATAATTTAAATTTTTGAATGCCAAAGATTCAAATATCGCGATTCATCGACTACTGTTGAGAATTTAATGGTCAATTTGAAATAACATGTAATAATGATGATTATGCAATAATTAGGATGATGCGATAATTATGATCATGTGGTAATTAAAACGAGTAGATTTTAAATGGAGAAAATTGCAGGTGCTATAATGTAAGTTAAACTTGTTGCTCAATTTGAATATTACGTTTCAATTAATGAAGATGGTCAATGGTAAAGTAATTACTGGTACCTCGTAATTCTCTGTTCAGAGTACATTGTTACATTATTCGTGGCGAGGGAACAATTCAAGTTACTGCAGGTATTGTTGTGAGGATTGCTCTCATGTTCATCGATGGTGAAACAGAGAGACGTGTCTATGTTTGAAAGAAAGAAAAGTGAAATGAGGCTCCCCAAGGTCTTATTTACGGATAACCTTTCTTCCTAATGCCTTCGAGCCACGAAACTTTTTCAACCTGAACAAATCTAGCTTCGGTGATAAAAAACATTTTGTCAGTTAACCGCCTTCCTAATGGTGCATTTTTCCAACTTTATGTCCTCTTCCAAACGACGACAATTTTCTCCAAAGAAATGTCTGACAATTGCTTGAGATTTTTATTCTGCAGGAATATAATTTTGTTTAAAAAAAGTAATGTTTACTAACACATATTTGTTTCTATAAACCTGTAAATTAATAAACAAATAAACAAATCACGCGAGTGTTGTTCTGAATAGCACACGTGGCCGATTTTTTTGAAACTTGGTATACTAGTGGCTTTTGTGAACAGATTTGTAGAACAAGTTTTACAAATATTTAAAGATCGGATATCATATTTTTTCTGTATATAAGAAATTTGCGTTTTTAACAATTAAGCGACTGCCTCTAAGTTTTATTTTATGAAACTGACATTGATATTAGGGATTTAAAAAGCACAAACGGAGTAAAAAAAAGGTGAATTATGTACTCGAGTCCTTCTCAGGGATTACAGTGAATGGCACTTAAATTTCTCGTCGCTAATGAAACTGAAAGTAAGAAGAAGGAAAAACTTGATTCTTGAAAGCGTCAGTGAAAAAAGATCTAGAGGACGAAGCAGCCCTCTCGAAATTTTCAAGAGTACCATTTCTACTTTCGAACTCGTCGTACATAACTCGATGAGACGGATCTCTTTCCAGTAGGGAAAGAAATTGGTTCAGGGCCGTAGAAAAAAAAAATTCTACAAGACTTTATTTAATTAAAAAAAACACATTATTTCGAACTAGTAACTAGACTCTTAAAAAGAACAAGCTCCAGATAAGTGGTTCTACCATTTTATTTAAAAATGTATAATTAAGTAAAAATGCGACGATAAGCTCGGAAATTTTTAATCGGAAGTACTCTAGAACCCAGAAATCTTGACGATTTTTATGTTTTGACTGTTAAATTGTACCAGCGTAAAATCCATATAGCTAATTTGGAGACTGAAAAGAATAGAAAGGAATAGAAAAGGATTGTACGGTATCAAAAGGAATATAATAGAAATAAAAATTGACTGATAAAAAAATGGAGAAGAATAGAAAAGAATAGAAAAGAACAGAAAAGAATAGAAAAGAACAGAAAAGAATAGAGAAGAATAGAAAAGAATAGAAAAGAACAGAAAAGAATAGAAAAGAATGGAAAAGAATAGAAAAGAATGGAAATGAATAAAACGATTGGAAACAAAAAGAAAAAACGCAAAAGACAGGAAGGGTCAAAAATCATAAAATAATAATAATAAGATATAAATGGATTAAGGAGAGAAGAAACTGATTGAACAAAATACAAGACGATTTAATAGTGGAAAAAGAAGAAACGAAAAAAACAGAGAGTTAGATAGGGATAGAAATGGCTGAAATGGAGTTGAATATGTCAAAAAAATAATTATAAAGTGCAAAAAAAAGAATGGAAAAGAATATATGCATATTAAAAGGAATAGATAGTGATTAAAGGGTATAGAAATAAATTAAATGGAACATAAAATAGAAATAAGTTAGAAATGGATTGAAAACAATATAAATAAACTACAAAAGATAGCAATTGATAGAAAGAAATGTAAAGGACGAGAATAAAATAGAAAAGGTAAGGAAAAATATTCAAAGGGATTGAAAGCAATTTCAGAGCAGTGAAAGGAATTGAATAGCATTGAATAGCATTGAAAGGAATTAAATTAAATTAAGATGTTTCAAAAGAATTTGAGAAGTATTGAATAGAATTGAATTAAATTGAAAGGAATTGAAATTAAGAAGGATTGAACAAAATTGAGAGGGATTGAAAGAAATTGAAAAGAATTAAAATGAATTAAGAGAGATTGAAAAAAATTGAGATAAATTAAAAAATATTAAAAAAGATTTAGAAAGAAAGAAAGATTTAAAAGAAAATGAGAAGGATTGAAAAAATTTAAAGGTATTAACAAAAATTAAGAGAGATTGAAAAAATTGCGAGGGAATAAAATAAATTAAGAGGGACTAAAATAAATTATGAAAGGTTGAAAAAATTGTAAAGGATTGCAACAAATTAAAAGGAATTGAAAGAAATTAAAAGGAATTGAAAGAAATTAAAATGAATTGAAAGAAATTAAAAGGGATTAAAAGAAATTGAGAAAAATTGAAAAAAATTAAGAATGATTTAAAAAATTCAAGAGGGATTAAAAATAATTGACAAAGATTAAAGGAAATTAAAAGAGATTAAAAAGAATTGAGAGGAATTGAAAGAAATTGAGAGGAACTAAAAAAATGGAGAGGATTTAAAACACTCGATAAGAATTTAAAGAAATTGATGAGAATTACAGAAATCGAGAGAAGTTCAAATAAATTCAAAAGAATTGAAATAAATTGAAATATACTCAAAAGAATAGAAAAGTACAGCAAGGAATAAAAAGGGTATGAGAAAAATGCAAAGAAAATTCTATATGCAAATCGATTAAGTAGATATTGATTCAAACAATTTCAAATATCCAGAAAATAATACAATGTTTCATTGATTTAGATTTTAATTCTTTTTATATCGTGCTATTTTTGATGTTCTTGATTTGCTCTTTTTTAAAAAATTTAACAATTTCCACGACTGCATTTAAGGCTTATTTTTGCCGCCTGAAAGTCAATGTATAAAAAAATTATATCACGTCGAGAAAAGAGATTGAATTCAAGGTAAAATTTCCACCCTTGTCATAAATCTGGGAAAATTGTCATCTGGAATAGTGAGCGCAGAAGTAAAAAGGAAAAACACATATGAGAATAAGAAAGGAAAAAAAAGAACAGCTACCTTGGTCACTTTCTGCTTTTCAAGCTTTCTTTCTCTACTATATTGTGCTATTTCCCAGCATTTCGTGTCACTTTAGCGAAAATATACTTCTGGAAATAAATGACTCTCTGGTGTCCAGAATATTATTAATTTTCCCCTTTTTAGGAATTTCAAATCAAAACCACTAGACGAAAGTTTCCTCTACTTGTATATTTTCAAATTTTTGTTTCTTTGAATAGATTTTACCACTTTTTTTCTCTATATTTTTAATGAGATGTATTGTTTTGCTTTTATGGACAATTTAATTTCTGGGGGGTGTAATTTTACTTTGATAATAATGGGGAAAATTTGTATGAAGATACCTTGGGGAGCGAGGGTGTAAAAAATATTTCCTTGTTGAATTTCTACTATAATTTTATTGGGGTGAGGAAATTTTATAACACACAAGCCATGGATCTAAGAGTCGTAAAAATTTGACCTCCTACCACATTGAATTATCTTTCAGAATCTCATTTTCAGGAAAAATGACAGTAGATTGCAAGGAAACTCGTCCTTACGATTTTAGCTACAAGGGCACATATTTTTCCATTTATTCAGTTTTTGATTACATGCGTCGTGTATAGTCTTTCTTCTAAGGGGGAAGAAAGCAATATTTTTTAGTGTTGCTGAAGTCTAAAAAATAAATTGCCCGGAATTGTGTGCATCTAACTATGGATGCCTGTAAATTTATCTTTTTTTCTATTATATTAGATTTTAATGTACAATAACATGGTAATATATAATAATATAGTTATATTTATTTTCGTGCACATACAATTTTCTGTTCACGAATTTTTTGTATACTTTATTTTGGCAAGCTAATTTATTATTGTATTTTTTATTTTATCACCAAACTTAATAGTTTCTTTATTTTTTCCATCCTCTTTTCTATTTTCTCCCTATCTTTGTAAAATTCAGAATTGGTAATGACCTGCTAGAGAATAGGGTCCATATCTTAAAAGTCGAATCGAATTTAGGAAGTCTTCGGTTTTTGCCTTTGTTTGCCTCAATACCTCCAGGGAATCCTCTTGCCCCTAAAACGAAAACAAATTCTCTCCTGAAACCATTTTTTTCATCTAATTTATGCAAAACCGGAAAAAATGTAAAAGAGTCCTTCTTGGACGAAATTCAAGCTCATTTTACTATAAATCTAAGGGTACTTTCCTACAAAAAGATTGCAATCCCAATACACTAAAATTGTATGGCTACAAGTAGCAATTCAACTATTTTTCACAGAAAAATAAAACCAACAAATAAATTGCTTCTAAGCTGTTAGAAATAAAGGATTGCATTTTTCAAAAAGACACTGATCCTGATTTCTTTTCTTTATTATTCTTCATTCAATATCTTATGAAATACAACACTTTTCGATTCTATGATGAAACCGAACACTGATTTAGTTCGGTGCAAAAGTCGCATTTGATCAAAATTGTGTTTGCATTATAAGAGGACAAAAAGGATAAAAATTTATGGAAAAGGATAAAAATGGCTGAAAGGAATAAACATAAATAGAAAAGAATGTAATATGATTGAAAATGTTGAAAACGATTGAAAAGAACGATTGAACTGAAACGAATTGAAATGGATTGACTGATATTGAACGAGATAGAGGAACACTAAAACGGTTAAAAAAGGTATGAAAGAATAAAAGAAGACTAATAGGGATAAAAGTATATAAGAAAGGATAAGAGTGGATTGAAAAGAATAAAAATAAATAGAAAAGAATATAATAGGATTGGAAAGAATTGAGAATAAATCCAAGAGATTAAAAAAGACTGGAAGGTACAATGAAAGGAATTGAAAAAGATTCAAAAAGATTCAAAAGGATATAGGACTAAAAAGAATTAAAAAAGATTGAAAAAGATAGAAAAGGATATAGAAGGACTAAAAAGAATAAAAACATATAGGAGAGGATAGGAGAGGACTGAAAAGAATAAAAATAGATAGAAAAGTATATAATAAGATTATAGGAGAGGATAGGAGAGGACTGAAAAGAATAAAAATAGATAGAAAAGTATATAATAAGATTGAAAATAATTTAGAACCGACTGAAACGATTTAAAATGGATTAGAATAGATAGAAAAGAATTACAAAAAATTGAACAGAATTTAACAGAACTGGATAGAATTGAACAGAATTGGACAGAATTGAAAATAATAAAGAAGGAATAAAAAGTGCAAAAGCAGATAGAAAAGGATGTAGGAGGACTAAAAAAGATACAAATAGATAGGAAAGGAAACGAATAGAAAAGAACTGAAAGAGATAAACATTTATAGAAAAGAATAAGAGAGGACTGAAAAGAATAAAAAAGTAGACATGAACATAAAAGTATTGAAAAAATTAAAAATAATTGAAAACTATTGAAAACTATTGAAAACCAATTGAAAACGATTGAAACGAATGAAAACGGATAGAAAAGGATTGAAAATGATTGAAAATGATTGAAACGAATGAAAACGGTTAAAAAAGGATTGAAAATGATTGAAACAAATGAAAACGGATAGAAAAGGATTGAAATTGATAAAAATGAATAGAAAAGGATATAAGAGGATTAAAAAGGTTAAAAATGAATAGAAAAGAATAGAAGTGGACCAAGTGTAGTATAAAAATAAATAGAATGAATAATAAAATAACATAAGATCAAATAAAAAGATAAAAAGAAAGTTAATAACAGAATTTAAAAAGATAAAAACAGAAAAAATAGGAGACTATAAGAAGGATAATACATAAAAATAGGTTGCAAATTTTAGAAAAGGATTAAAAGCTATAAGAGGGTTTAAATAGGGTACACAAGAATAGAAAGTGATAGAAAGTGAAATTTATTGGAAAATTTGGCACTTGTATTTGATTTATAAAGTGCTTTTCAAAATTCAATTAAAGCTACAAATGTATGTTTTGTATGCCATGAAAAGTCTCTCCCTTGTGTCAAATATGTTGGAAACGACTTTACCTTTGTTTCCTCAATGGATATGCAATGAGACTTTGAAATTTCGTATTCTAAAGGACCAACTTTCTCGGATAGTAATGCATATCGAGAGAGTGTTGAATATAACTTTTGGCATAATTCAACAGTGTCCAATGACATGGATGCGACTTGGATGCTGGATAAGTACCTTTGGGGAAATGTCAGGCAGCCTAGGCTGCTCAAACTAACTTTAGTTTCTGAAATTTACATTCGTTACTCAATTATTTTGCTCCACAGTAAAAGTTTGTTTTATTAGTTTTTAAAAGCTTCAATTAAAAGCTTTTTAAAATTCACTCCCAAGGACAGGGAGTAAAATACTTTTCTCAGGGATTTTTTAATCTTTTAAAGACCTTTAAACGTCCTTCAGACATACATTTACTCTTCATTGCATTTTTTCGTGTTTTTCTTTCATTTTTACTTTCATTGTTTGTTTTCAAACTATTTAAAAACTAGATTCCCATTTAACAACTAGATTCCCATTTAAAAACTAGATTCCCATTTAACAACTAGATTGCCATTTAACAACTAGATTCCCATTTAACAACTAGATTCCTATTTGGAAAACTAGATTCCTATTTGAAAACTAGATTCCTATTTGAAAACTAGATTCCTATTTAAAAACTATTTTTCTATTTAAAAACTACATTCCTATTTAAATTCTTTTCCAAATCTATTTTCAATTGACTGATTTATTTTTTACGTCGTATGGACAGTACATAAATAACCGATCTTGGAAATCAATAATAAATGAGATTTGCACTTAATATTAAAGTTGAGCCTCCGAAATTCGCACATGTTTATGGGGAAAGTTTCTCTTGAGTTGGAAGATTGAAATTTATAGTTGAGAACTGAATTTCCAATGCGGAAAATATTTTTTCGATAATCGATTGCTATCTTCATTTTTGCAAAGCTGGCTCTGAGAAATGTAAATGTAGATTTACGGTTATTATTTTCCCAAAGCAACTTCGACAATAATTTTGTTTTATTTTGAGAAAAGGATGTTCAGGACACGCTTCCTTGTCACCATTTGTATTGAATTCATTGTTTAGTGAATAACAATGTGAAGGCATTGTTAATTTGCATTCTAATGATAATTAAACCGCCCAATTCGTACGAATTAGATTATACGCCACTCAATTATCACACAAACAAGCACTTACTAATTTTACAGTATTCGATTAATTTTCTATTTGTACTAAAATCCCGAATAAATGCTCAAACGTTAATTAATATCTACTTTTTGTTTCAAAAACAAAGTTCTCGTTTATAAACAATTTTTTACTGCTTTAGAAAATTGTTTAAAATCGCGACTTCGATCGTAAGTTGTATTATTCGTTAATTTAATATTTATTGATTCTAAATTATTCATTTACAATAAATGATTCACAAATTAATTCGCAAATTATTAATTCGCAAATTATGCTTTCACAAATTATGCATTCACAAATTATGCATTCACAAATCGTTAATTCACAAATTAATTCACAAATGACTAATTAACAAATGACTAATTAACAAATTAATAATTCGCCAATTATTAATTCACAAATAATTAAATTACAGATGATTAATTTGCAAATAATTAATTTACAATTACTTGCTTTAAATTAAATACAATTAATTTGCAGTCAATCAATTTATTGCGATAAATTATTAGCAGGTTCATTGCTTTAAAATCTTGAAACACAGTTTCAGGTTTGAGCAATTTTAGCACGAGAATGTTTAATGACAAAATGAAGTCTGCAGTTTGGAACTACTATGAATGTTTTAGTTTGAAATTAAATATTATGTTATGCACTAATTCAATGCTTCTTGGAGCTCTGGAAAGTTTGTTATGTATTAAATTGGCCGTATTAAAGGCACGAATTTCCCTCGGGATAAAAGGTAAATGAAAAATCTGGCTTTTACAGAGAGAAATGAAAATGTGCTGCAGTAACCGGATGAAAGAAAGACCGCGTCGATTTGAATTCTACAAATGTTGGATGAGGGTAAAATTCGTTTATAACGCCAACCAGTGGAATATTTTCCTGCTCAATTTTTAGATTGCAAATCGATCTTCTACTTTGACAGAACTGAAAGAGAACCAGGCTCAACGCGAATAATATAAAGAATCTCCACTATACTCAACTGCATAATTTCCCGAAATATATACCAAGCATTCATTCTCCTGTCAAATAACAATTTATCTCCAGGGACACTGCTTCTCTAAAACAGTGGATTTTCTGAAACATCCTTGAAAAAATTGCCTTCAAAAATAAACTCTAAAAATTGCCTTCAAAAATTGTCTTCAAAAATTGTTTCAAAGAATTGTTTCAAAGAATTGTTTCAAAGAATTGTTTCAAAGAATTGTTTCAAAGAATTATCTCAAAAATTGTCTCCAAAAATCCCCCCTACAAAATTATTTTAAAAAAATTAAGCAAAAATAGTTTTTGAACAATGTTGTTATCACTAAAAGAAATAAATTATTGTGTATGAAAAGGGGACATTAGAAATGCGAGAATTTGAATTAAACTTTTGGAACGGGGATAAAAGAGGATAGAATATATTTGCAGATATAGGAAGTTTGCAATATTTTGTGCTTTTTGGATTTAGGGATTTAAAGAATTTTAATTATGTCTGTTCATGGAGTGTTACACTTAATAATGGACTTCAAACTAGTGCATTGCAGAGACGTGCCTTAATTACCCTAAATGCATGATTTATCACTTCAGTCTGTAATGCGTTTAGCAACTTGAAACTAATCCATTTGGTTCATCTCGAAATTCCAGCAAATTCAGTTTCAGGTGAAAAGTTAAGGATTCACTGAATATTTGCGTCCATAAAACACAGGCAACATTTTCCCGATATTTTAAAAAGAGATAATTTATTTAATTATTATGGCAAAAGAATTTCTTTAATTATTATAATTAGAGAAACAACTGTTATTTAACGTTTTTGCGATTCTTCTTTCACAATTTGCATAATTCTGTGCAATTAGTACATAAACGAATATTGATTATTATTATTAATTATTATTATCAATTATTATTATTAATTATTATTAAATATTATTATTAATTATTATTAATTATTATTAATTATTATTATTAATTATTATTATTAATTATTATTAATTATTATTATTCTTTATTTAACAAATAATTCTTCCAAAATTTTCATCATTAAATTAAATCTTAGTAGCAAACGAAGAAATATTAATTAGTATTACTGAAATAGCTATTAATAATTACTGCTAAAAATACGATTGCTATAACTAATATTAATTATTATATTATTGATTACTACTATCAATTACTATTACTAATTATTAGTATTAATTACTATTACTAATTACTAGTATTAATTACGATTACTATTACTAATTACTAGTATTAATTATTATTACTAATTACTAGTATTAATTATTATTACTTATTACTAGTATTAATTATTATTACTTATTACTAGTATTAATTATTATTACTAATTACTAGTATTAATTACTATTACTAATTATTAGTATTAATTACGATAATTAATTACTGTTACTATTACTAATTGCTATCACTAATTTGTA
>WNHD01003069.1:0-27448 GCA_011057455.1 Ganaspis sp. Gsp50
AAAATATTTTATTACATTTTGTTTTAAAAAATATTTGAAGTATTTTAAAGTAGTCTGATGTATTTTAAAGTAGCTTTAAGTATTTTTAAATTTTTTGAATTATTTTTAAATATTTGGAGTATTTTGAAGTATTATTATTGTTGAAAAATTGTTAAAAAGAAAGTTTATATTGAAAATCAGGAAAAAAGGGGAAAAATATTTGATTTTAGATGTTTTAGGGAATTTTCTTTATAAAAAGAGGATTAGGTAAAAAAGGGGACGAACTGTGATCTCTATAAATAATATACTTAAGTATTCTTAAATATTCTTCAATATTCTTAGATATTCTGGAGTACTTTCTAATAAACTAAATATTTTTAAAATATTTTCTACATTTCGGCTTAAGAATTTTTAATGCATCTTTCACAAAGACAGATTATTTTTTTGTCTACTCTCTTCTAAATCTGCCACGAAGCACATAATTCTAGTTTATTTTTATATTAAAAACTTATACTTGCAGCACATATTCAATGATATTTTCGAAAATTTTATTATATATTGAATATTCTATATTCCTAAGTATTCCCAAGATTTCTCAAATATTCCCATGATATTCTTTGAGAATATATTCTTCGTACAGGCTTAATTAGGAGTTGACGACCCTTTGATTATTATTATTATTATATATAAACTATAAATTATTCTTTGTTGAAGTGTAAAGAATTTATCAATCTCTTATAAATTATTCTCTTTGGCAGAAAAGAAAAAATTCAGATTCAATTCAAGTTGAATGTAACTCCTACAATAAATTTTCAAAGAAAGAATCATTTGAATAAGAATGTAATTTTGCTCGAAATAAATCTAAATTTTTATATTTTGGCTTGTGCCCCAAACATTCAATTTGCTTAAGACGGCCCTGCATTTCCGTGTGCCCCACTCGACCTCTTTTTTCTACTTTCCGAAATTTCAAACTTTGAAATAGCCTCTTTGACGAGATGAACGAATCTAAAGATTAAAGTAGAGGGGAGCACAGCTTTATGAGTACAAAAATGCCCCAAAAATATTTCTTGTTTCCAATTTTCATGATTTACTATTACGATTAATTCATTTTGTTTGAATTCGTCAAGGATTTGCAATTCTAGTCACATTAACCAGGATTCTAGTCACTCCAGGCAAAAGATTGGTAAACTAGAATTCTAGTTATTCCTACAAAAATGTTAGTTAAACGAACTGAAGTTCTAGTTGCTCTTGCTAAAGTGTTAGTAAGTGTAACTAGAACTCGGATTCCTCTAACCATAATTCTGGTGAAGGTAACTAAATTTCTGGTTATTCTGACCAGAATATAGTTGTTAATCTTACTGTAAAGCTAGCTAGAAATCGGGTTATGGCAACCACGGTGTTAGTTGAACAGAAATTTCCATTTGGCCCAAACAATGTTAGTTGAACGAACTAGAATGTTAGTTGAACGAACTAGAATTTTAGTTGTCTTAACCAAAATGTTAGAAAGACTAATTGTAAGTAGAATTATGGTTAATCTTGACACGGTGTCAGTTAACTTAACTAAAAATCTAGTTTTTTCAACCAGAATAATAAATTTGTAAATTAGTCAGCTAATAAATTTCTTCGCATTTCAATCAGAATATTAGTAAGACTTACTAGCATTCTAGTTATTCTATAGAATAACTAGAACATTGTGACTATAGTCACAATGTTAGTTAAACGAACTAGGATGTTAGTTATTTAAACCAGAATGTTAGAAACACTGACTAGCATATACAAGTTTAGTAGTTGCGTTGTCAGTTAAAATAACTAGAAATCTAGTTGTTTTTATTAAACTGTCAGAACTTAGAGTTTTGGTTATCTCAAGCAGACAATTGGTTAAATTAACTAGGATTTTTACTTGATGAAATAAACTTGACTAAATTTCATAAGTGAAATATATTATAAATAAAATAAATATTTATAAATTTCACAAATAGTACTAACAAATGACTAAATTATAGGCTCTTTTTCAATAATAACGAATAAAAAATTTTAAAAGCATTGAAAATGAGAAGAAAGAATTATTCTTGTGGCACGTATGTTTGGATCCGAGAGCTACCTGGGGTAGCTGCTGAGTGTTCTCGGCTTCCTGGCACACAAAGGTCACGAAATCCGAAAGGGTGTCGTGACCATTTTCGGGGTACTTAACGACCCCAGCGGAGCCAGGATGCTCGGGTTGGTAGTAAGCAAGGCCGGACATACTCTGGCCGGAACCACCGGCCAATCCTTCGTGCGGTGAATGCAATCCTGAAACACAATTTCTCTATTTTAGAATTTTAGAAATTACAATTGTAACTAATTTTAACCACCCCCTTAACAATATTAGGTACTTTAATCAATCAATTTAATATTTATTTCAGGAAAAATCTTAACATTAAAACGTGCTCTGGCTTCGTGGAAATCAGTGCTAATTTCTAAATTACTGTGTAGAATCGATAAAGTAGATCAGCGTTATTTTTAAATGGTTGATGATGTAGAGTTATTATTACTATTGTTATTATTGTTGTTATTGTTATTATTATTATTATTATTATTATTATTATTATTATTATTATTATTATTATTATTATTATTATTATTATTATTAATATTATCATTATTATTATTATTATTGCTTATTTCTAATTTCTAACCATTATTAATTATTTGTTACATTCATAATTTATTACTTTACTTTATTTATACCTTTACTTTATTGTTCTTTGTTTATGGATTGATTTGAATGTCTAATTTTGTTATTATATTAAATGTGTTATTGGTAATTAATTTATATGCGAATAATCCGGAATTGGTAATTAATAAAGAGTATCGTTGACTCATAATTGAATTACATTAATTTAAAATTTTCAAAATCATTATACAACATTAATATGAAATCGAGGATCTGCATGCAATAACTGCCTCTATGCGTTAACCACTACCCCCTCTTTGATCCACATTTTGGCTGCACAAGAAAGTTGCGTGTAAGTTCAGAGGCAGTTATTGTACGCGGATCCTCAATTGTCAAAAGTTATTTAGCGAAAAACCAATCAGTATGAAATTAATTTATAAAAAACTTAATAAACGACCAATTTTCAACTAATATGATAATAGCAACTAAAAATTTATTAAATATATTAGTCAATTTGATATTAATTATTTTTATGTTGGTCAATTTACATGCAATATTTTAAGTTCTCATAAAGACAAAGATTTTTAGTTTCATTGTTAGCATTAGTAATTTATTATTATTAGTAATTTATTGTTATTAGTAATTTATTATTATTAGTAATTTATTGTTATTAGTAATTTATTATTATTAGTAATTTATTGTTATTAGTCATTTATTATTATTAGTCATTTATTATTATTAGCAGTAAAAATTTATTATTAGGAGTAAAGATTTTTATTATTAAGAGTAAAGAATTGTTTTATTATTGATAGTGAAGATTAGTCCAATTATCATCAGTTTATTAATAAAGATTATGAGTTTCTTTAATTTTGCATTGCTGGCAAATATTTGAAAAGAAATCATTGCAAGATTTGTTAACAGAAAGCGTTACATTGTTACTTTCGAAATGATTTGCTTTTAATGGAAAACGAATGTTTTGCACTTGTGAAAATTCGCGTTAAAAGGATGAGCTTTTTGTTAAGAAGGTGGTTTAGTGGCAGGGGCAACAAGTTACGGCAAGTAGATCAAGTATGTAATAATAAGGCACTCCAAGCGTGAGCTGGCTGGCTGAAATGTACATGTATGCTTCGCACAAAAAATGATCACGCTTTTCGCGCTCGCATCCGCCATGATTTCAAAAAGTCATCAAAACTTGCTTTTCAAATCCAATCAAAAACTTTTTTTAAAAAAACTCTTTTTAAAAAAACTCTTTTTAAAAAAAACTCTTTTTAAAGAAAACTCTTTTTAAAAAAACTCTTTTTAAAGAAAACTAAAAAAAAACCCTCTCAAAAAGAATAAAACAAAAAAAAAGCAAATTCGATTCTCTCGAACCGTAAAGACGCTCTGTTGAGCGCATTAAAAAATGTCTCACAGTCCAAAAAGCTTTTTTAAAAAAAGATTTTTTATAATACTGAGTAATATTATTATAATTTCTTGTGTGAAAAAAATTAGCAGGCAAAAATTGAAATAGAAATGAAATGTTGCGATAAAATTGCGGAAAATTGAAATAGAAATAAAATTTGTATCCGGAGATTTTCGTTTCCAGGCACGAGTGTGAAACATCCTGTTTTGAGGGGCGATGCAGGTGAGCGAAAGGCGCGAACAGCTGCACGATTATATAGGTATATTGTGGATATATATACATGTAATGTTTGTATATTTATATAGTGCAACAACAAACACCAAACAGCAAGGTAACAACGAGTAAACAACACATCAAGAAACATCAAGGTAACAACAACATCAACATCAACAATGAGTATTATTAAACAACACCAACATCGCAACAACAATATAGAATAGGTAGTATCGTACGGAGCAGAAACGGTCATTAAGGTCGGAAATTAATTAATTAATCAATTAAGTCATTAAATCCATCCAGCATACGACATACCCAGAGCATTGGCCGTGTACAGTGAGTGAAATAGATAATTATGGTGTGCACGGATTACAGCTTACACTCAAAATCTCTCTCGATGTCAATTTTTAAAATTGACTTTTTTTTATTAATTTTTACTCGGAATAATGAATATACACTTGGGATGTAATAGAAAGTAATTTAAAATCGTATTTTAAGTGTAGAATAAAAGTAGAAAATGAAAATGTAATTTAACAGTACTTCTTCTTTAAGGAAACAATATAAATATAATAATTCAATACTTAATTAAATATTTAATTATTATTAGATACCAATTAATTAGATATTAGTTATTAATTATCAATCAATTAAATATCGGTTAATTAATTATTAATTAATTAAATATCAGTTAAATAAATGTGGCAATTAAGTAAATATCAGTTAATTAAATATGAATTAACGAAATATCGATTAATTAAATATCAAGTAACGAAATATCAATTAACAAAGTATCAATTAACGAAATATCAATTAAAGAAATAGCAATTAACGAAATATCAATTAACGAAATAGCAATTAACGAAATATCAATTAACGAAATATCAATTAACAAAATATCAACTAACTGAATATCAATTAATTAAGTATCAGTTAATTAAATATTAATTAATTAAATATCAGTTAAAAAATCTTAATTAAAAACGTAATGACAAAATATTATTAAACGAAATTGTACAATTAAAGTTAATGAACTATTCAATTATAAAATGAAACATGAAAATGAAAAGTAATTGAAAGTGAATATAATCATAAGTTTTTAACTAATTACAAAAACATAATTATATAATACAAAACCATAATATAAAATTAAAGTTAAATCGTCAATAAATTAAAGTTATAAATTGAAATTTAAATTGCAATGTAAAATTAAACATTTTGTAAACTAGTTATAAATTGAAATATAATTGTAATATAAAATTGAACGTAAATTGTTAAATAATTATAATTTTGAAAATAACTACAATGTGAAATTAAACATAAATCGCTAATCAATTGTTAATCAAATTGTTAAATAATTATAATTTTGAAGATGACTACAATGGCAAATTAAATATAAATTGTTAGTCAATTATAAATTGATCTCAAACTACAAAATAAAAATATCCTAATACCTATATTTACAAAGTAATCGCACATAAAATAAAAGTGTACAAATAAATATAAGAATATTTTACATCTCTTTATAAAATACTTATTTCAAAATAGTACGAAATAAGAAACTATATTGTAATATTCTAGTACGAAAAATTAAATATATTTATATTATAAACAGTACAGAGAAATAAAAAACAATAGTACACGATACTAAATAATAAAACAGTACACAAAATAGGAAAATAACAATACACAAAATAGAAAAACAAAAGTACACAAAAATGAAAAATAATATTGCACAAAAATAAAAATAATATTTCAATCAAATTATGAATTTATCAAGCCACAGGCTTCAAGATGGGTATTAATTTAAAGGAAAGAATTTATCGAGCTTTTCGCTCCAAAGATAATTAATTAAATAATTTATCAAGAAACTCAGAAAAAAAATAAAATAAAATAAAAATAATATTGCACAAAAATAAAAATAATAGTACACAAAAATAAAAATAATAGTACACAAAAGTAAAAAATAATAGTACACAAAAGTAAGAAATAATAATACACGAAAGTAAAAAATAACAGTATACAAAAAAGAAATATAATCGTAAACAGAAATGAAAAATAATAATATGCAGAAAGATACAAAACGTACAAAAATTTGAATCGAACGAAAATAATAAACTACGAGAAAATAATAAACTACGAGAAAATAAAAATTAAATACAGAAAAGCTGACAATAAACTACAAAAATTAACGACAGTGATAAAATACAAAAACTTGTTTCTATGATGAACCATTACAAGAGAACTAAAGTGAATAAAATACAAAAAATTATTGAAAACAAAAAGACAATAAAAAGTACTTTAAAAAGTGAATTGATTCAATTAAATATAACCCTGAACATTAAAAATTACTTTACAATTAAGAAATACTTTAAAACTAAAAATTACTTTAGAAATTAAAAATTAAAAATTACTTTAAAAATTGGATTCCCAGCGTTGTAAATTTTTTGCATGAATGTCAAGAGAGTAGATTTGAGTGAAAGCTGATTTTTAGAAGATTGACAAAAATGAGAGCAGTTGGACATAAGAAGGGTGGGCAAACAGATAGACAAACAGACAGACAGATAGATGAACACAGAGACGAACGGACAGACAGATAAGACAGAAAGTGACAGCTATAGCTTACCCGGTATGTGAGAGCTACGCAAAATAGCGATATCGTTGTCCGTCTGTCTGTCCGTTCCCAACCCCCTTAAACGCATCTGATGACAGGGTTTTTCCCCTTCTTTTTAGTCATTTTCTTTTCCATTTAGTCACATTTTCGACTTTTCCTCTTTATGTGTTACACGTTTTTTAATTGGCAACGGACAGACTAGCAAGACGGACAGGCAAAGAGGGTGGTCGCAGTATAAATATAATGGTTGTCTTATAATAGAATCAGAATTTAAGATCTTATTTTTATTATACACAAAATAGTTATATTGCACAAATTTTAGATTTTGTTGTCTTCTGACAAGAATTGAGCATGTAATTAAATAAGAAACGGTTATTTTAACATTCGACGCAAAAACATTTTTTATATTCGTTTCTTTGTTTCTTTTTAATATTTTAGGAGTTTGTGAATTTTTTATTTGAGCCTTCATATAGTGCTTTTCGTAACAATGCCGAATGAGCAGTATATCAAGGTTTTAGTGTAATATAAATTCCGAGGTGGATTTTGATCAAAATCGTTCTGTCAAAAGGAAAATTAAAGTTAAGTGGAATTTATTAGAAATATTATGTTACACAGAGAATAGAAAGTAAAAATAGAAAAAAGTCTTCTTTGCTCAATTACTTGCGTCAAAGTTCAATTTTAAATCAAATTTGTTAGGCTACGCACTGTTAATATAAAATTTTCAATTTGTTAATAAATGTATTTTTTTATGAAACGCTTAAAAATGACAGCGCCAAAAATCGTGCACACAGCTTAATGCAGCTAGGAGCACAGAAATGCAACATTGACGCACATGTAGATATTTCGTAAATTTTGTAATCAGTACTAAGTACCATTTCGCAATCAGACATTGTTACACTATAATGATTTTAAAAAAATAAATGCAATCTCAACTTCCTTTCTTTGTGATTTCGTTACATTTTGCTAAAAAAGAATTTAAAAACACGAAAACTTCGCAAAAAGGAAAAATGTAGTCTTTAAATCAGTTTTGTCACAATTTCATTTTGTAAAGATTAATTTTGCTACGATTCAATATTGTTACGATTCAATTTTTTTATGATTCAATTTCGTTACGATTTAATTTTGTTACGATTTAATTTTGCTACGATTCAATATTATTACGATTCAATTTTTTCATGATTCAACTTCGTTACGATTCAATTTTATTGCGATTCAATTTTATTGCGATTCAATTTTATTGCGATTCAATTTTATTATGATTCAATTTCTTTAGGCTTTAATTTTGTTACGATTTAATTTCGTTACGATTCAATTTTGTAACGATTTAATTTCGTTATGATTCAACTTTGTTACGATTCAATCTTGTTACGATTCAATTCTTTCATGATTCAATTTCGTTACAATTCAATTTTGTTACGATTCAATTTCGTTAGGATTTAACTTCGTTACGATTCAATTTCGTTACGATTCAATTTTGTTGCGATTCAATTTTATTATGATTCAATTTCTTTAGGATTTAATTTCGTTACGATTCAATTTTGTTACGATTCTATTTTGTTACGATTTAATTTCGTTATGATTCAACTTTGTTACGATTCAATCTTGTTACGATTCAATTCTTTCATGATTCAATTTCGTTACAATTAAATTTTGTTACGATTCAATTTCGTTAGGATTTAATTTCATTACGATTCAATTTTATTACGATTCAATTTTATTACGATTTAATTAATTTCATTACGATTCAACTTTGTTCAGATTCAATATTGTTAATATTCAATTTTCTTACGATTCAATTTTTCTACGATTCAGTTTCGATATGATTCAGTTTTTTTACAATTTAGTTTTGTTACATTTCAATTTTGTTACACTTCAGCTTTATTACAACATATTTTAAGTAGAATATAATTTAGTACAATACAATTAGATTTTTAATTTCTAATTGGTTGGCATTCAGTCTGATTGAAAGGATGGTAAAAACAGAGATTTTCTCTTCCTGATATATTTCACAAATTCCGGACCTAAAAATCCACGAAGAAGTGATGTTATAAAATCTGCAATCTCTACAGTGTAGTATTGAAAAAATATTTTTTACCTGTTTTGTTTTCACGGAGCATCTTAAAATATATAAAGATGAGTGCAAATTAAATATTTTCATCATGTTTGGTACAATTTCTGTTTGTTTATAATTTAACTATTTTTTTTACTTTAAATTATTTGTGAACTTAGTGTAATTATAATATAGTCAATGTTAAAGTTATAGTTGCAGTTATAGTTTCAATCACTATTATATTTTCAATTGAAATTACAGTTAAAATTACTGTAACTGTTACAGTATCCGTTACAGTATCCGTTACAGTATCCGTTACAGTAACCGTTACAGTAACCGTTACAGTATCCGTTACAGTAACCGTTACAGTAACCGTTACAGTAACCGTTACAGTAACCGTTACAAAGTAACTATTACAGTTACCATCATAGTAGCCATTATAGTTACCGTTACAATTACCTTTACAATTACCGTTACAATAATCTTTAGAGTTACAAGTACAGTTGCAGGTGCAGTTACGGGTACAGTTACAGGTACAGGTACAGTTACAGGTACTTTTACAGTTTCCGTCAACATTATTATGCTGTTACAGTTATTGTTATAGTTACGTCAGTTACAGTTACAGTCAAAATTGTAGCTGTAGTTACAGTTACTATCACAATCATAGTTCCAGTATTATATTAACTGCAATATGTTTGCTATTTATTTTTTACCATATATAATATATTTTTAAAATTTATATAATATATTTGTTAAACTGATAGTTACAATTTTGATATTTTCTTAACATCTTACTTGATTCTTTTTTAAAAATAAATATGTTAAATCAGTTTATACAGGAAGAGTTGATGTACAAGGAAAATATAAGATGTGTCACTGATGAGAGAGAAATTACACAATAGAAAGAGTGGAAAATAAGAGGATATGCAAAAGTGAGAATACTTTTCAAACGTGACGTGGCAAGCATTCTCTAAAGTTTCAGAGCAAAAAGAAAGTGTAGACCAATAGAGTGCAACTACATAAATACCAAAGTTTGTAACTAATACGGAGTCCGAGTGCCTCTTCAAATATTTTCCTCTTTTATGGAGAAAAATAAAAATTGACACTCTCATTGGTCGATCGAAACATCATTCATTCATTTTTACATTCTCATAAATAATGAGAGTGTATTTTTTAGATGTTTTGTAATTTTTAATGTAATAATCATGTGACTCGTTATGAAACTAATTCTATCCTCTTGATTTAGAAAATCTGCTTTTGCAGTAATTTAATTAGTTCTATAACTCTAAATTATTTAAATTTCATTTTGACGTTTTAAAACGTTCTTTCAAAAAATTGTAATTTTAACATACACTTATAATTCACCAAACAAAATTAAATATAATTAATTAAGTTACGTTAATTCAGCATCAACTTAACTTTAATGTTTTCAGCAGACGACACCTCAGCTCCGTGAATGATTTTATAAGGTCAGTAAAGAATGATTAAGTGCGAAATAACAACTTTGTTTTTTCAAGATGCTGCGGTACACTTATACATCGACACAAACATGGGTGAAACGGACAATAATATAGTGCTGCTATGGGAATTTTTATGGTGTTGAATTCGTCGAGTTGTGGATTCAACTCGCGTTCTTGTGAAAATTATATTTTTCAAATAAACAGATGACTCGATACGCGCATAAATAGATTTTTTCTCGACTTTATGGGTGCTTTTATTCGTTTCTTAAAATACTTGGCGAATTTAAAAACTCATATCACATTTCATAAGTTTCAATTCAGCATTCAAGATAATGCTTATAAAATAAAATTTCATAAAAAGACTTGAATGAATATAAATTAAATAAGTACAAATATCCAGTTTCAAAAATCAACTACAAAATATTTGAACAAAAATCTTCAATAAAAATTCAGTAAAAAAAACTAAGGAAAAAAGAAATTGGACTAAAGTTTAAGAACCTTCGTAATAAAATAAATATGTTAATTACAAATATATTCAATTGAAATTTAGTCCAAAGCTCTAAGTACATTTTTCTTTGAGTGAAAAGATAGAAATAAGGTAAAAGATTTCAATTTATAAGCATAATCTTGCTTTTGGTAACCTAAAGAATTTCAGTAAAGAGGAAGAAACAGAGAATAAAATGATAAAATATTTAAGATGACATTGACAATGAGAGAAAATATTGATACGACCTAATACACACATAACACACAATTGAAAAGTGTCAGGATGATTACGAGAAAAAATTGTTTCTTAAACCCAGTTATTCTACAACTTTTCTAATCAAAAATGTTTTGATTGTTTCTTTGAATTGATAAAATATTGTACAAGGAACTCAAAAATCACTTACCACTTTCAGACTTAGGAAACTTAAACATGAAATTCATTTTAAAAAGACAAATTGTTAGTTAATATAACCAAATAAGTAGCCAAATTAACCAATAAGGTAATTTAACCAGGATACTAGTAAGGTCAACTAAATACTTTGTAAATCCTTCCCAAAATAAAACTAATACTTTTAACTAACGATTCAGTTAATTTTACCAAGAATTATATAACCAACCAAATATATAAATCAACCAAATATATAAATCAGCCAAATATATGAATCAACCAAATATATAAATCAACCAAATATATAAATCAGCCAAACCAAATATATAAATCAACCAAATATATAAATCAGCCAAATATATGAATCAACCAAATATATAAATCAACCAAATATATAAATCAACCAAATACATAAATCAACCAAATATATAAATCAAACAAATATACTATAAACCAACCAATATGTAACAAAGAATAAATTAAAACCAAATAACAGTAACTAAAAGTTTAGTGAGTTCAATAAAAAGTAGAGTAAAAGGGTATAAAAAGTAGAGAATACTAAAACTAGTTCAAAAAATAAAACTAGTACTTTTAACTAACTATTTAGTTAATTTAACCAAGAAGCTGGTAACAGTAACTAAAAGCTCAGTAAAGTAAAAAAAAACTGTGAATTAGAAGTTGTGTAACAATAACTATCAACTTAGTTAATTTAACCAAAAAGACTAGTAGAGTTAACTATGAACCTAGAAACAGTAACTATCAACTTAGTAAATTTGACAAAGAAACTAGTAAACTTTACGAATAAACTAGTAACAATTACTAGAAATTTGGCCATTTCAACCAATAATCTAGTAATGCTAATTAATCACACAGTTTAATCAAGAAATTAACAAGACTGAATAACTACTACTTCAGAAAAAAACTATTAATGTTAACAAATCACTTTTGAACACAAAAAATTATAGTTTACCAGAAATAAATTAAAAAATAAAAAACAAATTTAATACCCTCTCATTATTGATGAGAATGTAAAAATGAAACAAATGAATATCAAACAACAAAATTTAAAAAAGCCTAAATATTAACAAAAAGCAATCTCATTACAAGTTCATTAAAAAATGTAAATATTCCTCACAGAAGCTTTAAAATTGTTAAATTTTCCTTTGGAATTTAATTTGAAACAAAATTGATTTTATAAAAAGCATAGAAAGAGTATAAAAATTAACATATTAAGGTGTTTTAATTTTAAATCTGAAGACAAAAATAAGCGATAAATCAAAAAGTCTAGTTGAAGAGAGTGATTGAAAAGAAAAGAGAAAAAGTGGAAAGTGATTTTTTCGTGATTGAAGAGTGAAGTTAAAAGGAAATCGAGTCTCGGTCTCATCCTTTGATGTGTGTATGAAATACACGTAAACAGATATGCAAATATCGATATATAGAAAGGATAAAGAACATCATAACCAGTCACAAAGTACCTTTTGGTCGAAATAGCGAGCTTCTCTCTACACTCAGGTTCAGACTGAAACAGAGATTGCGCGCAATTCGCGATTAGTCAATTCCAACCATCGAAATTATCTCATTGATAACACTTTTTGTCACTTTTTTTCTTCCACCTTGAATGTTTTTCCTAAATTTTTAATGTAGCGTTTCTTTCCTATCCGATGGATTTTTACTTAATATTATCTCTATTAAAAAATATGGTTTTTTTCAAAATTGTTTCATATTTTTTTTTATATTTCCGTTTGTGGTAAAAATATGATACTTGTCTTTTTGAGGTTATGTACCCAACCTCCTTGAGGATATTAATCCTACAGAATTAAAAAAATTCAATTAAATGATTAAAAAGGATTGTTTTTAATTATGGATGGATGAGTAAAAAAAAATCATAACACTGAAAGAATAATATGTTTGCTTCAAGGCAGTATTTTACTATAATCGGTTCTGGAATAATTAACCACAAATCAAGAATATGTTTTCTTGGTTTTTGTTTTTCAAAAAGTTCCACAACAGGGCTAGATATCGTTTCTTTAGAATATTATTTTAATAAAGTAATTGCAAATAAAGAGAAAACAGAAAATTCTTGTATTCTTGCATCTAAAGTGCTATTTTATTGAATTGACAAAAATATTTTCTTGGACCGAGAGTACTGTTTTCTTGAACAGAGAATATTATATACTTGAACTAAGAATACTATTCTCTTGGATTATAAGAATACCATTTTTTGTACCGAGAATAATAAGCGCTTGGATCAAGAATATTACTTTCTATAAAGAACACTATTTTCTTAGATCAAGAATAATATTTTCATGCAGCGAAAATACTTTTTTTGTCAAGAATATTTTCAAAGGTCGATAATACTATTTTCATGGATCGAGAGTACTATTTTTATGATTCGAGAATATTATTTTCAAGAGTCGAGAGTACTATTTTTATAGATCGAGAATAGACACTATTTTTATGGATCAGGAATGAAATTTCTATGGATCGAGAATACTATTTTTATCACTGAAAGAAAAGAATTCGTGAAATAAGAATAAAAATATACTTACAACTTATTCTTGTTTCAAGAATATTTTCGATTCGTTATAAGAATTTGTATGCCTTAATCACCCGGGTAGAAAAATTTCGTGGCGCTAGCTAGCAGCGCTAGATTGTATGCAAAATTACCATGTATCTAGCGCTTCTAGCTAGCGCCATGAAATTTTTCTACACGGGCAGGAATAAATACTTTGAATTAAGAATAAATACTTTGAATTAAGAATAAATACTTAAATCAAGGATAATTATTCTTGATTCAAGAATACATATTCTAGGTCCGAATCTAAGAATAAAGTAGACAAAAATACTATTTCTATGGATCGAGAGTACTATTTTTACAGATCGAGAATAGATACTATTTTTATGGATCAGGAATGGAATTTCTATGGATCGAGAATACTATTTTTGTGGATCAAAAATACTATTTCTATGGATCTATTTCAGAGAGAATACTATTTTCATGGATCGAGAGTACTATTTTTATAGATCGAGAATAGGTACTATTTTTATGGATCAAGAATACTATTTTTATGGATCAACAATACTATTTCATGGATCGAGAATACTATTTTTATAGATCGAGAATACTATTTTCAAGGATCGAAAGTACTATTTTTATGGATCGAGAATACTATTGTCAAAGATCGAGAGTACTAATTTTATAGATCGAGAATAGGTACTATTTTTATGGATCGGGAATACTATTTCTATGGATCGAGAATACTATTTTCAAGGATCGAGTTTACTATTTTTATAGATCGAGAATAGGTACTATTTTTTGGATCAAAGATACTATTTCTATGTATCGAGAATACTATTTTTATGTATCAAAAATACTATTTTATGGATCGAGAATACTATTTTCAAGGATCGAGAGTACTATTTTTATAGATAGACAATACTATTTTTAAGGATCGAAAGTACTATTTTTATGGATCGAAAATACTATTTTCAAGAATCGGGAGTACTATTTTTATAGATCGAGAATAGATACTATTTTTATGGATCAGAAATGGAATTTCTATGAATCGAGAATACTATTTTCGAGGATTGAAAATACTATTTTTACAGATAGAGAATACTATTTTTAAGGATCGAAAGTGCTATTTTTATAGATCGAGAATAGATACTATTTTTATGGATCAAAAACACTATTTCTATGGATCGAGAATAATATTTTTAAACATCGAGAATACTATTTTTAAGCATCGGGTATACTCTTTCATGGATCGAGAATACTATTTTCAAGGATCGAGAGTACTATTTTTATAGATCGAGAATAGGTACTATTTTTATGGATCGGGAATACTATTTATATGGATCAAGAATACTATTTTTATGGATCAAAAATACTATTTGTATGGATCAAGAATACTCTTTTCAAACATCGAAAATACTATTTTTCAGCATCGGGAATACTATTTCATGGATCGAGAATACTATTTTCAAGGACCGAGAATACTATTTTTATGGATCGATAATTTTGTCATTCTTAATTTAAATATCTATTCTTAATCTAAGGTTAATCACTCTAGAATCTTCGTCAATGGCATATTGCATTTGATCAAGAATATTATTCTTTCAGAGATGATGTAAAATGGTTTATAAATAAAAATAAACGAATAAAAGAACTAATGACGATAAGCGTGAAACATAACGAATTGATTGCTTTCTATTAATCGATTCTACAGCGATAATCGATTTTATGAGCGAGTTTACACCGAGCACTTAACGTTGGCGCAAAATACAGCCAAGAAGAAGCGCAAAATCAGAGTGGGTAGAAGAAAGCGATATCTTCTTTCTCTTCCTCCTCCTTCCACTCTCATCTTACTCCCCTCTTCTTCTCAACTATTTTACGCTCCGCTTTCACTTAACCACCGTAGGCAAATTACTCAAGACTTTAGGGAGGGACAGAGAAATCTTACACCCTATGTTAATTTTTGCTGCCTACAAAATCCCACTTAAAAGGGGGTAAAAAAATGTCTAAAAAACTTTTTACGTAATTAGTGTACCTTAAGTCCATCGGTGTAAACACACTCTACGATTCTAAAAGATCGCAGCTTATTTGACACTAGAGGATCGTTCGATCTTGTCCAAACAGAATGAAAATATCGATCGGTCATTCCTCGGTGCAAATATTTACTTACTTACATGATGCCTGGGTGAGCTCAGAATGGGTCTATCGCACACTGGACATTAAACAATGGTCGACGAACAGTGATGACAGGTTAGTCGATCAGTCAGTCATCGATCATTCAATCAATCAACGAATTCAAGAAGGATTTTTGCTAAGGGAAAAAATATTTAAGCAAGTGGCATCTGCACTTGATTTTTTTCTTTTTAATGACAGATTAAATTGCTTTTAGTGAAATCCGTTGTTACTAACAGAAATTGGATGTTAGATGTGTTTGTTAGTTAACTCGTTTGATTAATAAAATGACAGGATCGCTTAACGTTATGCTAAACAGAGACAAGTTTGGTTACAACGAATGTATATACGGGTAGGACGTTTCGCAGCTAAGTATAAGTTGACCTGGTTGATCTGGTTAGAACTGTTCCGTACTTAAGATTAGTGCAAGGCGAAGTACAGAATGATTTGTATGCAACGGATCTTTGCACCACCACGCATGGAATCTTAAAATCTCGAAAGGCACTTCTCTTCAATATACGTAAACTAGCATTTCTCATTGGACGTGATATCAGCGCTTTTCTTCAAACTTTTTTCATTTTCTTGTCGCATTTTACTTCCATCAATTCACCTGATAGTCACTTTGCAAATTGGCCTTCTTTTCTTGCAACTTTTCCAAAGTTTGTTACATTTGAATCTAGCAATTGTACTAAAAATGTCTAACAATTATTTCTAAGTTTTATCAAAGTTAGTTTATGATGAAATATCATTTTCTGGAATTTGGCTTTATTTTTGGTAACTGGCTTTATGTTTGTAAATTACAAAAATTGATAAAAAAAATTTGATTTTTGTGTTTCTACTTCAAAGACTCAAAGTTAATTTTTCTACTCATAGAGAAAGTTTTTTTGATCGTAGAATAAGTTTCTTTTACTCGTAGAACTCACGTTACTTTTTTTACGCAAAGAATAACTCACGTACTTTTTTCACTTACAGAACTCAAGTACTTTTTCCACTTAAAAAACTTACGTTACTTTTTCTACTTAAAACAATCGCGTTACTTTTTCTACTTAAAAAATTGGCGTTAATTTTTCCACTGAAGGAACTTACTGTTTTTTCTCCCTAAAGAACTCTTGTGATTTTTTTGTTTAAAAAATTGGCGTTACTTTTCTTTTTAAAAAAAGGAGTTACTTTCTCTACTTGAAAAAACAGGCATTACTTTTTCTACTTGAAAAAACTGCCGTTATTTTTTATACTTAGAGAAACTGACGTTACTTTCATACTTAAGAAAACTGACGTTACTTTTTCTACTTAAAGAACTCGCGTACTTTTTTTACTTAAAGAACATACGTTACTTTTTCTACATAAAAAATTGGCGTTGATTTTCCCTCTCAAAGATCTAATGTTTTTTTCAGCTTAAAAAACTCTTGTGATTTTTTCCGTTTAAAAATCTGGCATTACTTCTATTTAAAAAATCTGGCTTTACTTCTTCTATTTAAAAAAACTGGCATTACTTTTTCTACTTAAAACTGGCGTTACTTTCACATTTGAAAAGCCTGACGTTACTTTTTCTGCTTAAAAAACTTACGCTGCTTTTCCTAATTTAAAAACTATCGCTATTTTGTTCATTTAGAAACTCACGTTATTTTTTCTACTTGAAAATCTCAAACCTTTTTTGCTTAAAAATTTCATGTTACTTTTTCTACTCGGAAAACTAACATTTTTTCGACTTAAAAAGTTGGCGTTACTTTTTCTATTTAAAAAACTCTTATTATTTTTTTCCACTTGAAAAACTAAAATTTTCTGCCCAATAAATATTCCTTTTTTGTTTTATAAAGTTCGAATGCCGAAGTTTTTTGATAATTCTGCAGTAATAGTGAATTCATTATATTCATTCATTTCATTATATGATTGAAACTGAATAATCGTAAATATCGTCGTATTTGTTCAGATGTATAAATTCACTGGAAACATGATTATTTCAAATCAAATTGTAAAATGTTTGCATTTTCTAATATTGTTTGCTTTTCTTTGGGTCTCCTTTTTTAAATTGTAATATTTTTTATAATATTTATATTTCTAATATTTCTAATTAATATTTCTATAAAAGAAAAGGAAATTTCTAAAAAATAAAAGAAAATTTCTATAAAATAAAACGAGATAATTCACTTCTTTTTTGTATTTAGTAATCCTGTAGATTTTTAAAATTTGCTAGATATATATACTCTCATTTAGCTTTTATATTATTCAAAAAAATAGATTAATAGATTGTTTTTATTATACACAATAATTAAACATAAAACAGAATAATTTGAAAAATTGAAATCGAATGATCAAAATAAGTTTGACGTCAATAATTTTTTTGTAAAATTGAAATTAACGAAACAAAATAAAGTAAGTTTAAAAAAATACAATTAAATATTCAAGATAATTCGGTTGATTTTTAAAATTAAAAAAACAATTAAAAGATACATTATCGATCAGCGACTTTGTTAAAAAATATAAAATAATTAAAAACTCTTTATTCGTTGTTAATTAAAAGAATAAAAAACAAGAAATTACCACTTAGTGGATCAATTAAATAAACAAAATATTTCAAACTTGTCAGTTAAAAATGTTTTGAAACAGATCGGTGATTTATTTGAAACAAAATTTGAAACAAAAAATTACCACTTGGTAAGTTAAAAATATTTGGAAACAAAAAGTTACGTGATATGAAATAAATATAAAACAATAAATATCCACTTAATAACAAAACTATAAATATTTAAAGGCATGTCAATGTTTCATGTGAATGAAAAATTACCAATTTTTGTCGTAGCTAAAAAAATGATATCATAAAAGAAATGTCAACACATAAATTCTAAAGACATTTAAATAAATTATATTTCGAATAAAATTTCGAAACTCTTTCAAAATATATACTCTGTTGTTTTAATTCTAAATAATGAAAAGAACTATGGTACCATAAACCGAAACGTTTATTATCCAATTAATTATCCGCCTGTATAATTACTACGTTTAACAATTGGAATGATGACAGAATCGGATGACAATAAGAAATTGAATTAAAATATCACATTACAAAATTTGTGGTAAAAATCTCCACAAGCTGTTGCACCACACGTTTTGTTCAGTTAATTCTAGAGGTTGAGGTGTTAATTAAGACTATAGTAAATTATTCTTAATGCTAATAAAATTGTGCTTATTATTATTGTTATGTAATTCTTAAATTTACGGCAATGTATTCACGGTGTCGTTGTAATAACATACCCGTCTGCGAATGAGGAGAATCCATTCCACGATGGCCATCTTCAGGCCTCAGAACTGGCGAAAAAGTTGTAGCACTTGAAACCGAAACCGTCGGAGGCTTTTCAGTCTTATCATTTCGTATGAGCTGGTGCACCGGCGGTGGACCTAATGTTCAAAAAATAATGTTATAATAATAATAGTAATAATAATAATGATAATAATGATAATAACAATGATGATAATAATAATAATTAAAATAGTATTAATATAATATTATGTATTCAACTTTTAAAATCTTTTTCATCTTCAAAAAACAGAAATGAATGGATTAAAAAAACTTTAATTTAAAAAATAAGTGAATTAACATTTAAGGGGTTCTACTGTAGAGGCATTTCTACAGAAAAAAAAATTAAATTTATGTAGAATCGTTTCTATAGAGAGCTCTGTGGATAATTCACTGGCTAAAAATAACATTTTATAAAAAATGTAACGTTATCGAAATATTTTATAAAAGGATGACAAATTAAAATTTTCTTTTAATGCTTTGTTGTTTTAATTTTTTAAGACGTGATGTCACGTGACCTTAGCAGTGGTTTTCGTTGCCAAAAACAGCTGACATTTATCACAAGCAAGGTCGATGACCATTAGGGTCTCAAAATTTTGTGTTACAAAAAACCAAAGAGAATAGAAACTTGACACGTGATTTAAACATCATTAATTTTTTGTGGGTACACAACTCTTCTTTGAATACTTTTCTCGAAAATAAATGAATATTTTAAATACTTTAGAAATATTCTGATATAGTTGAAAATTATTTTTCAATAGTTTAAAAATATTCTGTAATAGTTTAAAAATATTTGTTTAATAGGTTAAGAATATTCTGCAATAGTTTGAAAATATTCTGAAATAGTTTAAAAATATTCTGCAATAGTTTGAAAATATTATGAAATAGTTTAAAAATATTCTGCAATTATTTAAAAATATTTTGAGATGTTTTTTAACTCTTTTGTAGTAGTTTACTAGTGTTCAAAAAATAGTTAAATAAAAATGTCTTGAAGTAGATAACAAATAAAAGAAAATAGTTAAAGAAAATATTTTGTAGTTAACAAGTAGAAAACAGTAAATAAATAAAATTATAAATAAACGAAATATATATATATACATATGTACGTAACAACTAAATTCAGAATATAATGAAATAAATAAATGTACAACAAAAGAACTAAATAAAAGTACAGCAAAGCGTAATAAATACAAGCACAACAAAACGAAGTGAATAAAAGTACCAAAAAATGAAATAAACAACAACAAAACGAAATGAGTAAAACTACAACATAAGGAAATAAAATTTATAATAAATAATATAAATAATAATATAAAAAGTAAACTTTCAAAAAAAAAGAAATAAATATGCAAAAAAGAAAAGTTTGCAGCAAAAATGAAATAAATATAAGTACAACAAAACGAAAGAAGTAAAACTACAAAAAATGAAATAAAATTTACAAAAAAGAAAAAAAGCAAACTTACAAAAAAACGAGATAAATAAACAAAATAAAATAACAAAAATAACAAAATAACATAAATAAATAATAATAATATAACAAAATAACATAAAATAACAAAATAAATATGCAACAAAAAGAAAAATTTGCAGCAAAAATAATCAACAATCTAAAACGCAAAATTGTTTGAAAGAAAGTACTCGATAAAGACAGAAAATTCATTTTTTCACGATTGTTTTGGATTTCTAGTCTGCAATCCAGCAAATCTCAGGGAATTGTAATGCCGGGTATAGAAACTGTGCTATTCTATTTTGAGTTCGACCTATATATATCGAGCTATATCTTGCCTTAGTCATTCATTTGGAGAATTTCTCTAGATGATCCGACTCTAGATACGTTTTCACATAAAGAGTTCTATATGAATTCACCATCAGAATTCGTATTATTTCTTTATAAAGAATATTCGTTTAGTATCTCTTTTTGCTTAAAACTCCAGTTCTGTTGAAAGGTTATCGTTTGATCGATGCTGAAGAAAGGGATGGGAAGTGAGAATGGCAAAAGTTGAAATGAGTGAAAGAAAGTCGGTGATATTAAACCAGAGTTCAGATAGAGAAGGCCTCGAAAATTCTCGAAAATGAGAAAAAACCAATCCGACAAATGTTTCTTTTCACTTCCAGAAAAATTGAGACATTAGTTTTTTTACAAGTTCATGTTGTAAAACTTTCTGCAAATTTTTTTAATTAAACTTCGGATGCCTCGATGTTTATCACAGAAATGCAATACAATGTGGTACGATTATTAATTTATTCATATATTTGCAATAATAACAATAACAAAACAATTACAAATATTTGTAATTACAAATATTTATAAATTGCTTATTTCGATTTTCGTATTCGCTCTTTTTTCCTTTATGCCTTCGGAGCTCCTTTTGATTTACATTTTTAAAGGTTTTTGAGCTTTTTATTTTAAAAGCTTTTGTAGGTTTACTTCTTTGATCGCTAAATTCATTCAACTTCTTACTTCTTTGAAGCTTTTGTAGGTTACTTCTTTGAAGCTTTTGTAATGTTACTTCTTGATGCTTCCGTAAGTTACTTCTTGAAGCTTTTGTAAGTTACTTTTTTCTTTTGTAACGTTACTTCTTGATGCTTTCGTAAGTTACTTCTCGAAGCTTTCGTAAATTACTTCTCGTAGCTTTCGTAAGTTACTTTTTTGAAGCTTTTGTAACGTTACTTCTTTTATAAACGTCTATTAAAGCTTTTGTAGTGTTATTTCTTTGGAGCTTTTATAAATGTCCTTTAAAGCTTTTGTAGCGTTGCTTCTTTCGAGCTTTTATGAATGTTCCTTAGAGCTTTTGTAGCGTTGCTTCTTTCGAGCTTTTATGAATGTTCCTTAGAGCTTTTGAAGCGTTTCTTCTTTCGAGCTTTTATGAATGTTCCTTAGAGCTTTTGTAGCGTTGCTTTTTTCGAGCTTTTATAAATGTCTTTTAATACTTTCGTAGCGTTGTTTCTTTTGAGCTTTTATAAATGTCCGTTAAAGTTAATGTTAAATAATATGTTAAATAATGTTTTTTAGCGATGCTTCTTTAAAGTTTTATATCTTCATAGCTTTTTAAGCTTTATTTCTTCATAGCTTCTTACGCTTTATTTCTTCATAGCTTCTTAAGCTTTATTTCTTCATAGCTTCTTAAGCTTTATTTCTTCATAGCTTCTTAAGCTTTATTTCTTCATAGCTTCTTAAGCTTTATTTCTTCACAGCTTCTTAAGCTTTATATTTTCAAAGCTTCTTAAACTTTATATCTTCACTAATTCTTAAGCTTTATACCTTAACAGCTTTTTAGGCTTTTCACAGTGCTTTTGAAGTTTCATAATTTCACAAGCTTTTAAGCTTTGGACCGACAGTACTTTTGGAGCTTTATATCTTCACAATCTTTTAAGCTTTAGAGCAATAGTGATTTTGTAGCGTAGTGATTACCATTTTTTTCAAAACTGTTATCTTATCAACTTTTCAATCTTTTGAACCAAAGTGCTTTTATTGCTTATAGTTTTATAACTTCTTAAACACATGATCTATAGTTCTTCAGTAGCTTCAAACCTTCAAATCTTTGTAACTTCTGAAACTTTAAAACTTCAAAGCTTTCATTACCTTCATTCTTATAACTTCCTTAGCTTCTGATCTTTGATGAACCTTTCCCAGTTTTCCATCTTTGTGGCTTCTATATCTTCATTTGTTTGAAGATACCTCTAGCTTTGAGCCTTTGTAGCTTCTGGAGCTTTAAAGCTATAAATTTCTAAAATTTTCGTAAGTTTAGATCTTCATGGTCTCTTGAACTTCACATATTTGGATCTTCAGTGACTTTAGATCTTCATAGCTTCTTTCGCTTCATATATTTTGATCTTTCGTAATTTTATATCTTCATAGCTTATTTAACATCACATACTTGGGTTTTTTGTAACTTTAGATCTTCATAGCTTCTTTAGCTTCACATACTTAGGTTTTTTGTAACTTTAGATCTTCATAGCTTCTTTAGCTTCACATATTTGAATCTTTCGTAACTTTATATCTTTATAGCTTCTTTAACTTCACAAACTTGGATATTTCGTAGCTTTAAATCTTCATGGCTTCTTTAGTTTCATATATTTGGGTCTTTCATAACTTTAGAACGTCATAGCTTCTTTAGCTTCACAGTTTTAAAACTTTCACAACTTTAGATTCTTATGTCTTCACATTGCTAAATCTTTCGAAACTGTAGATTTTTATAGCTCTACTTTTTTTAAAGCTTTCGCAACTTCATCTTTACTTTAGCTTCACTTCTTTGAATCTTTCGTAACTTTAGATCTTTACTTCAGCTTAACTTCTTTCAATCTTTTGTAACTTTACGGACATAAGGTAATCATAGCTATGAGGATCGCAGCTTCTTTAGCTTTCGATTTTTAAAGTTTCTGTAACTTTGGATCTTCAAGATTTCATTAACTTTAAATTTTTAAAGCTTCTTTGTATGTACATCTTTAAAACTTCTGTAACTTTAAAACTTCTGTAACTTTAAAACTTCTGTAACTTTAAAACTTCTGTAACTTTAAACTTCTGCAGCTTTAAACTTCTGCAGCTTTAAACTTCTGCAGCTTTAAACTTCTGCAGCTTTAAAACCTCTGCAGTTCTACAGCTTATTTAAAACTTTGAAATTTTAATAACAGAGAACTTAAATTCAATTTCATTCAATCTAAAAAGTCTGACTGCCATCATTTTAAAAAACTTCAATTTAGCTACGAGCAATCGAAGAATTTTCAATCCAAATTATCAGCTATCTACAAATTTGTAATCCAATTCCAATAAAATAGAAATTACATCTAATTCCGGTTTATAAAAATATTCCAGGATAATGGAAATGGTAGTCAAGATTCTAAAAAGTAACAATCAAAATTGGAACAATAGTAAATATTGCAAAAGTAACATTTTTTGTAATTTTTACGTTTTGTTAACATGAAAGGTAAAAATAACAAAAAATGTAAGAGTGGAATATTGTGTAATAAGTGAAAATAACATTTCAGAATCGTAACAAAATCTTAATATGGTATCAATTATATCTCAATATTGTAAAAACTTGTCAGTATGGTAACAATTGCTTCTCAACATTCTAAAAACAACTTCTCAATTCGGTACCAATTATTGTAAAAATAACTTCTCAACATGTTGACAAAAAAATCTCACCACTGTAAAAACAACATCTCAACACTGTAAAAATAACACCCCAAGATTGTAAAACAACACCAAAAAATTGTAAAAAAATCCAAAATCAATAATGAAGCTCTAATGGCCAAAAAATCCCCACAATAGACAGCATTTAAAGAAGTCACTAAAAGGAAAAATGGCAAAAAGGGATGTAAATTTTGAAACTTACTGAAGCTAGCCGCGGGCTGAGCATGATCCGCGGCAGTAGCTGCGGATGGAGGGGTATAGCTGCTGCAGTAGTACGGCGGGTGCTCTATTTTGATCGCGTTTATTTGAGGCTGCATGTCGCTGAGGTCATGCAGTATGGACGCTGAAACCAGACACACACACACTCTAGTACAATATATATATTTGTATAAATGTATATACACATATATGTATAAAGGCCTATGTTTTTGTATATACATGTACATGCATACATGTAAAGATGGTAATGTTGCGATCAAGCTCGATTCATTTTCGAAATCGTCTTAGCTGCCCTCGACAATCTCTTTCTTATTTTCTCATTAAATTTTAATATAGACAGCATCTGATAGCTCTTAATTTCCCGCATGTCGAAGAGACGCAGGAAGCGTCACAGTCAAACGCCTTAAGCTTCCGCTATTCCACGTCACTCAACGATGGAAGCTCGTACTTTATTTTTGAATTTTCTTATTTCTGTCGCGCCAAACTACACAAGGCTGTGCGCATGAGATAGCAAAATTCGACTTTGACGTTCTCAAACATTTACCCTTCACGTGAGTTTATTTGCTTTTAAGATTAACTTTCAAAATTTATATTCTACAAATCGTATGCAAATTCTAGTCTGATTTTTATAGCCAAATTGCCGTTATTTGGCAAATTTTCTTTTTTGACAAAACGAGGTTCTGAGCTACTGATTGGTGTAATTAAATTGAGCTATACTGTAAACAAATAGTTTAAAACTAATAATATAGCTAAATATATAATATAAACAAATAAATGTAATATAAACAAATAAATATAATATAAACAAATAAATATAATATAAACAAATAAATATAATATAAACAAATGAATATAATATAAACAATAATATAAAACTATAACAGTATAGTACAAAACTATTAATATAATATAAAAAAATAATATAAACCTATAATGGTATAATAAAAAACTATTAATACAGTATAGACAAATAATATAAAAATAATAATATAATACAATGCTATTAATATAATGTAAAATTGATAATAGAATATAAAACTATAAACAAATATAAAGCCATAAATTATAAACGGTCTTATTGAAACGGTCAATTAAAACGGTCAATTGAAACGGTCAATTGAAACGGTCAATTGAAAAGAGGACAATAAAATTGCATTCTACAAAAATAAAAATAATACCAATGCACTCATTTGTGGTGAGAATATAAATAATGTTAATTTAAGTAAATGTAAATAAAGTAAATGAATAGATAAACACAATTAGGCTGTGCACAAATTACGTAAAAAGTTATTCAGAAATTTGTAACTGAACTGTGTAAGATTTTTCATATAGTGTAAAATAAAAATTAACGCACAAATGTTAAGATTTCATTAATCCTCACTCCCGTATGTAATTTGTTACGTCCCAAAAAATAAATGTAAATACTAAAAATAAACACACATAAAGTAACGCACTTAAAATATCGAAAATCAAATAAATACTTTTTTCTAATATAATTAATAATCAATTAATAAAGTAGAACTATCGATCACTTAATAATCGCTTTAAAGAGATAAAACTAATGTATTCTCGAAATCAAATAAACAAAAGCATATATACTAAAAATCGTGCTCCCTTTTTGATAAATTCAATGTGATTAAAATTAATATAAATCATTTCATTCAACGGTAAAAAGTCTAGGGACTTTCTTTAAACGTTTCAACTACTATTTTTTGAATTAAACAATGAAAAAAATCCTAAATAAAAATGTCAGGAACGAAAAACCACTAACTAGTGAAAAATTACAAAACAGTTAACAAAAAACATGTTAACATGTTAACAGTTTAAAAACATAATTTAGAATTCAGGAAATTTATTTATCCAGAAAATTGTTTATTGAAGTCAACAAACAGTGACAAGTTGTCGTGAAAGTCATGAAATATTAGTGTACTTTTTCTATTATTATTTTTTTTCTCTAGCCTCACTTCCGCTTTGCAACCCCTTCTCCTTTTTCCTCTCACTGCCCACTTCGCGACTGACGAAAATTGCTTTTTCACCCACATGAGCGGGTCTCTAGGCTTTGGAGGTTCAACATTAAAAACGAAAAATTCTACCCTCGCGGCTCTCTGAATTGAAATAGGGGTTGGGGTGGAGCATTGTTAACCAAAAGCAAGTGTGCATGCCTCGATTCTTTATACCACGTTCACGCTCCCAGGGAAGCGCGAATCTCAATTTTCACACGTTCATCTTTCTTTCTACACGAAAATTCAGCTTTCTCTCTTTTCACATTGCTTTCTAAAATGTCAAATATAGCGAAGAAAAAATGGCCTAGAGTCACGCACGAATTTTCGAGAAATGCAAAATTGAGGCTCCGTTAATAACGCCGAGATTATTCAGGAACAGTTTTTGTAAAAAAGATTTTGGGGACTTTGTAGAATGGTTTTGTGTAGTGTTAAAGATTAGCTTTTGTTGTATTTTCAGAAAATGTTTCTTGGTGGAAACAAAAAAGAATTTATGATTAATACATGACTTTTTGCGATTTTAATTATTATAATGAATTCAAAGCATTTTTGTGTTGTATTTTAATTTTAGATTGTAACGAGGGGGAATTGAAGCGAACTTGAAATTAAAATGAAGAAGAAGAAAAATTATGTAGGAAATTGAACAGCAAAAGATAAAATGAAATAAGGTTGTATTGAAATAAGGATGAATTGAAACAAAGATGAATTGAAACAAGGATGAATTGAAACAAGGGTGAATTGAAACAAAGATGAATTGAAACAAGGATGAATTGAAACAAGGATGAATTGAAACAAAGATAAATTGAAACAAGGATGAACTAAAACAAAGATTAATTAAAACAAGGATGAATTGAAACAAAGATGAAGAGAA
>WNHD01003070.1:0-13463 GCA_011057455.1 Ganaspis sp. Gsp50
TCTTGACAGTTTCAACTAACAACAAAAGTAATAATAACAATCTTATCAGAAAAGGTAAGGATAAAAATGCTAAATCTGAGAACACTCACACAGTATACAGAATAAATTGTAAGGATTGTTCGGCCTCGTATGTTGGCGAATCAAAACGAATGGTGGGAGTACGAGTTAAAAAATACAAAAACTCAAAAGTCAATGTTACTGCGAGACACAAAAACATACATGGACATGACTTCGACTGGGACAATTTCTCTATACTCGACGTGGAAACTAACAGTAACAAACGACTGATTTCAGAAATGATCCATACCAATTTACAAAAATATTTGATAAATAAGAAAGAAGACAAGCAAAATCTTAGTAGATGCTATGGTCATTTTATGAAGAAGAAGAGATACTCTTTACCTTACTCTGTTTAACTCAAGCAGTTGACGATTGCCTTATCTCACTCTTTTGTAATTAGTCATTGTGATTGCTCGTTTAAAATTGTATATCAGTTTACACTCGTTTGTCTTAGGAAAGTGTCTCGTATTTAAAAATTACAAGTTTCTTTTTCTAACGGTAAATATTTATTATTAATAAGGAATTATTTATTTATATATTTATTGTTTTTTATATTACTATTTTTTGTTTAATAAAATTTTAGTTTTGAAGAGGACTGCAGTGCAGATCGAAACGTAAAAAAAAGTGTTTTTCTTTTTCATTTTACCTGACTCGGAGTGATCGATATATTTTATTTGAATTTATAAATTGAATTTAGTTAAAGGTTAAAGTAAATTAGATTTGCCATTTATTTAATGAACTGAATTAGGTTAAGTTTGATAAAATTTGCCAATTATTTAATAAATTAAATGAGAAAAAAAGGAAAAATATATTGTAATAAGCTATATATTAATTAAATAAAATTTGAAATAATCAGTAAAATTTGTAAATGAACAGATTTTTCTTCTTTGATCAATATTAATATTAAAAAAAATATTTTAACATTCAATTTAATTTTGTTCTGCGGTAAATAATTCTTAGCATTTCTTAACTGTTCGAAAAAAATTGCAAAAGAAAGTTCCTTTCCGTTTTTTAATAGTAATTTGGGCCCTAATATTTTAAAAACAATTGCAAACGTTTAAAATCTATTGTAGTGAAAATAAAAGTTTTTTAATTGTTAAATGTTTTTGTAAAATTAGTTCCATTCCAAAATTGAAGTTTCCGCGCGCTTGCGCGCGTAATATTGCTAGTAATCTTTAATAAAAACATAATAAAAATTACATGAATAATTTTCTACACAATACATTTTTCGGAGTGCGAGGTAATATACGTAAAATACGTATTTTACCTTTTACGTAACATACGTAGAAAACTCCCGAGTTACGCGTAACTGTGCAACCCTGTATTGAGTCATGCGTTCAACTTTAGTTACTGCTCCTTTTACTACTTCGTGGTACAAAAGCTTTTGCTCATAACCGATATTGACAACTTAATTTCTACTATTTTTAAAAAGCGTATTTAGTTAAGCTTATAAAATTTAAAATCGAAAAGAATATAAAATCAAGTATTTTTACACCCTTCTAAAATAAATTGATTTATTAATATTACACAAAAATGGGTTTTTATCAAGTTTGGGAAATTCCTATTTTGTTTCTCTTGTGTTATGCCAACCTGAAATTTTAACATAGGAAAGGTGAATTTTTCCCCTTAACGCACATCACTCTAGTGACAATCCTTAAGAGTATTTTTTTAAAGACAGTTTTTTCATAAACATATTTTTATATAAAAAATGCAATCTAACAAATAAAAATATTATATTTTGACTTTTACTATAACTTCTAGAATTTTTCTTTAAAATAAATATTTGTCTATGAGGAAACAAAAATGTTGATGAAATCGACATATATTTCTAATAGTTTCTCAATATTGTCATACAAAAAATGTTTAATCCTCTTTTTTAAAGTGCGGATTCTTCTACTTGGAACAAAGATACGACTGAGACCTTAAAGAAATATGAAATTCCCAGTGATCAATTTTTGTACTCGAGCGAGAGTAGTGACAGCTCCTTTTCAAACGATGGATCCTGTGAGGAAAGCAGTGATCTTGATTCAAATGATTCAGATTGTTCGACAGATGCAAGTGAAGATATGATAATCGAAGACAAAGAAAATGCTTCAACTTTTGGGGAAATTTTTAAAAACAGTCTACGTCAATGGGCCTTAAAATTCCATATAACATTAATTGCTTTGACTGCCTTGCTGCTGCTTTTACAGCTTCTTGTCACTTTTCACCTACCATTGGTTGCGAGAACTTTACTGAGGACTGTCAGAGAAGTGAAGATTGATCAAATAAGCGGTGGTGAATATCACCATTTTGGATTGAAACGAGCTGCTAAAGCTATTATCAGAGAGTACAAAAGAATTGGAAAACCTTTAGAAGAATTAAGATTAATCTTTAATGTTGATGGTTTACCAGTTTTTCAATCGACAAAAAAAAGTTTATGGTTAATTTTATGCTCGGAAAAAAATGGTCATGGAGTCTATCCAGTTGGAGCGTACTTTGAAGATAAGAAGCCCGACGATGCACATGAGTTCATGCATTAATTCGTGCAGGAGTTGATTTATTTAAATGGCCACACTGGCTACAACAGTTGCTCCAAATGTTTGATATCTGGTCAATACGTTGCGCCTAAACAGGTAAAAAGTAAAAGGAAAAAAAGGAAGGATTTGCTTTCCAGGAATTGGACCCTTTAAAATGAAGAATGACGAAGGATTCATGCAAAATGATTATGACGATTTTGAGACGGGAAATGAGACAATTTTGAAGAGAGTACCTGGATTCGGTTGCGTTTCTTCAGTACCATTGGACTACATGCACCTTATTTTATTAGGTATGATGAAAAAACTACTTCATCTGTGGTTATTAGGACCTTTAAAAATTAGATTAAGTTCTTCAAAAGTTAATAAAATTTCCAAAAAGCTTTCGACTTTACGGCACAGTATCTCCAAAGAATTTGGAAGAAAGCCGAGGTCTTTATCTGATTTTCGCCATTGGAAAGCCACAGAATTTCGAACATTCCTTTTGTATACCGGTCCAATAGTACTGAAGAATATTTTACCTGACACACAGTATGAGAATTTTATACTTCTGCACGCCGCCGTCACACTTTTATGCGGAAAAATTAACATTCAAGAAACAACGAATATCGATTGCGCTCAGGAAATGTTAGAGAATTTTGTACAGGGTTTTCAAGATATTTATGGGGAACAGTACGTTTTCCATAATGTTCATAATTTACTGCACATTTGTTCTGATGTCAAAAAATACGGTTCACTAGACGAGTTTAGTGCATTTAGGTTTGAGAATTACATGTCTTCTATCAAAAGAATTGTAAGGAAAGGAGACAAACCACTCGAGCAGATTGCTCGTCGATATTCTGAAAAAGAATTTTCTGATAAAAAATCTCAGATAAAAAAACAATTGACTTGCACAAATCCGCATAATAAGGGTCCATTGTTGACAGATTGTAACAACGTTTGTCAACAGTATAAAATTGTGAATCATAAATCTTACACCATAGATTGTACTATGGATAAGAACAATTACGTTCTTTTAAAAGATGGTACTTTTTGTCAAGTCTTAAACATTATAAAATGCAAAAATAATGACATTCTATTAATCGTAAGAAAAATTGATTTAATTGAAAAACTATACGACGATCCAGATTCTAGATTTCTAAACATTCACGTTGAAAATATATGCAAGGATTCAATGTTTTCAACATCCATAAACAACATACTATTCAAAATTTGGAGAGTACCAACCTCTATGGGGTTAGTCTTGCTTCCTCTTCTTCACTGAATTTTAAAAACAAAATTAAATATATAATGCAGAGAATAGTGGCACGTATAATTGCATTTTTTGATCATTAATAACGATTAATACTAAAATATAAAATATTTTAGTTAAGAATATTTTTAAATAATTACTTGATGTCCGCAAATTTAAAAAAGTGGTTAAAAATTATTTTCTAAACATACCTATGAACATACCTATAAAGTTCATAGGTATGTTTAGAAAATAATTTTTAACCATTTTTTTAAATTTGCGGACATCAAGTAATTATTTAAAAATATTCTTAACTAAAATATTTAAACTAAACTTTAATTTAGAATTATACAAAAATTGTTAAAATTCAATGTTTTCCCAACAATTTCTATAATAACATTTTTTCTTATCATTCATTGATTCTAAGATAAAAATTTCAGAAAAAAATTACTTAAAAATTAAGTTAACAATATTTTTAAAAATAATTATATTTTAGAAAATTTATCTAGTTGAAGTACTTATTATACAAGAAAAAATATAAAATTATAAATTTTGTTGTTAAAAACATTTCAATTTAATATTTTATAATTAACTTATGTTATTTTTAATATATATTCTGAAACATAAATTTTTCTTTTAAAAAGCAAAAATTTTCAAAAACAAAAACACAATTTACACATATGCTTACCCGTATTTTACTTTCTATTAAATAATATACTTTTTAATTTTTGTTATAGAAAAATTTTCTTCGGATTGAAATATATTCTCTATATTTTTTATGAATTACTGATTTTTTCAGACAATTAAAGAGTTGCTAAAACTTTTGATTTGTTAAAAATTATTTTTTACCTTTTTCATACCTAATTTGTGTCATTTTCCATTAATTTTCTTTGATCTTTGTTATTTATTTTTATGTTTGTAAATTTTCTCCAGTTTAAATATTACTTTCTTTTTTATAAAAAGTTTATTCACTCCGATGCTAGGAATTGTTTCACGTGTCCATTAATTAAAAATATTTTTGAATTTGTTATTGCCTTGAATTATTTTTATAAAAAATGTAGCTAGATGAAAAATTTGCTTCTTTAAAATTGTCTTTTCAGGTGGAGCTTGATTTCTCAAAACAGAACATCGTTCGACTAAAAGAATCCGACGAGAAATTCGTACCTGGCGAGAGGACGGACAAAACTTGGCTTCAGGACAATTCGAAAACTCGACTTTCCAATGCCGAAGAATGGGATGCAACTCAATTAGTGCATAAAACTTACCTTGGCTATTAAAAAATTGCAAGTCTACGCTTCGTCCTCGCAGCAACCGATGCTCAACACGAGAGTCGGAAAACTCTCAGACGTAGAGCAAGAAATCCACAAATTTTTCATCAATCCTTAGAATTTCAAGAAACTCATTTTTTATTTAAGTTTCGAAGAAAAGAAAGGCAAGGAGAAGTTTAATCTCGAAAATTTCAAATTTTTCAAATTACTCTTCAAGAATTGTGGCTGATAAACAAGAAAGTTCACAACGTTGCACGTCTGAACTTTTTGCAGGAATAGTCAAAGGCACGAAGCACTGGTCTTCCGAAATGGTCGAAAAATGGTGAAAGGAATTAAATCCTATTGTTAAAACGATTATAAGTAATCTTACTAATGAATCTGATTGAATCTAATCTAATCTACTAATGATTGCCAATCGGTGTCGATGCTTTAGTAAACTTCAGCACGGCATGGATTCTAATCGACTTCATTGGATGCTCCAACGTCTCATGGATGATTTGCATCTTGGACAATAAGAAGCTTCTTTAGTCGAATGTGGCAGGTATAAAGTTCTACAGGTGAAACAGACATTTTTTTAAATGAATTAGTTTATATTTTTTTCAATTTATTCAATCTAGAAATAAAATACAAACTTTAATATTTAATTCAATTTAAATTAGTTTTAGTAATTAAAATTAATTTTAATTAAACAATTAATTTCAGTCAATGTGTGATTTTGTCATAGTTTATTAATTACGTTTGTCAATTTTCGTATCTTATTTAAAAATTCGTTTCTCTTTTTTAAATTAGTATCTTTTTTTAAATATACGTATCTTTTTTTCATTCATTTCCTTTTTTAAACATCGATTTCTTATTCTTTGTATAGTTTTTGACTGCTATGCTAATTTTATGAAATGTTTTACAGTCAGCAGTGAGGATAGTGAACTGGCGAGTTTCGGAATTGTAGCATGGTTTGCTGATTTTTGTGAACGAACTAAATCAGAATCTCCTCTACATATTACGCAATCAATTGGGTCGCGTTTTGGCTATTATTTTCTCAATTGACACGCAAAAAGAGAAAAATTTGGGACTGACGGCTCCTAGAGTGCAGGATTTTATCAAGAAATTGACCCTCAGTTTCAAAATCATCGACGAGAATCCCAATTTATTTTCTGGCGAGAATTTCTTGTAGACTGGAGTAGCTTGTTTCTATTTAGGCTAAAAATGGAAGAAGATGATGACCAGAAAACTAAAGACGAAAAGCTTCCTGTTATTATTAAAATTTACAAAACTGTTTGCATGTGGATAGTGAGTTTTTTAACAGATTTCAAAAAAAGAAAATTAGGATAGAACAAAGGACTTTAGAATAGAATATTATATTAAATAGAATATAGCTAAATTAAAAATTAAAATAAAAAAGAAAATAACAAATAAAATAAAATAGAATTCAAATAAAATAAATAAAACAGAAAAAGTAAAATAAAAATAGTATAATAAAAAGGTAATAACAGGTTTCGCACTCCCCCCTCGTATTTAATACTTTCTTTTTTACGAAAGACTACTTTTTGGCTACTTTTTTCAGTTTATTGACACCAAACGCTACTGTCTTAAGAACAATGAGGTAAATTTATTTGAATTAATCAATTTGAAAATAAAAATAAATGATAAGAAGGTCAGTTCATAATTAATAAAGAAATCCCCTATTTCTGATGAAGTTAGACGTTAAATCCCTTATGAAAATGTATGGCAGCATTTGTATTACAGATCTGTAGTTCTTTTGCTGTCATTTCTTTCCTGTAATCTTTTCGCGACGACAGGGAATGACATAAAAAATGACAGGAAAATGACAAAAAATGTTATGAAAATGACAGGTGAAATGGCAGGTGAAATGACAGAGGAAGTGGCAGGGAAAATGACAGAAGAAATGACAGGGAAAATGACACAGAAATGACAGGGAAAATGACATAGAAATGACAGGAAAATGATATGAAAATGACAGGGAAAATGACAGAAGAAATGACATAGAAATGACAGGAAAATGACAGGAGAAATGACTGAAAAAATGACAAAGAAATGACAGGAAAATGATATGAAAATGACAGAGAAAATGACATGAGAAATGACTGAAAAAATGACACAGAAATGACAGAAGAAATAGTATGAAAATGACAGGAGAAATGCCTGAGAAAATGACACAGAAATGACATGAGAAATTACTGAAAAATGACACAGAAATGACAGGAAAAAATGACTGAAGAAATAACAGGAAAACGACAGGAGAAATGACAAAAAAACATAGAAATGACAGGAAAAAATGACCAAAGGTATGACAGGAAAATGACAGGAGAAATTACAAAAAAATGACACAAAAATGATATGGAAATGACAGGAGAAATGACTGAGGAATCATACAGAAATGACGGGGAAAAATGGCCAAAGGTATGACAGGAAAATGACAGGAGAAATGAATGAAAAAATGACACAGAAATGACAGGGAAAATGACAGAAGAAATGCCTGAGAAAATGACACAGAAATGACAGGGAAAATGACATGAGAAATTACTGAAAAAAACACAGAAATGACAGGAAAATAACAGGAGAAATGACAAAAAAATGCTACAGAAATGGCAGGGGAAATGACAGGAGAAATGACTGAGAAAATGACACAGAAACGACAAGAAAATGGCAGGAGAAATGACAGGGAAATTACTGAAAAATGTGACAGGGAAAAATGACAGAAAAAATTATACAGAAATGGCAGGAAAATGCTAGAAGAAAAAGTATGAAAATTACAGGGGAAATGACTGGAAAAATGACAGAGGTGTCAGGAAAAAAGGACAGAAAAAATGACACAGGAATGACAGGAAACTAAAAGGTAAATGACAGAAAAATGATATGAAATTGACAGGGTATAGGACTGGAAAAATAACACAGAAATGACAGGAATATGACAGAAGAAATAATATGAAAATGGCAGGGTAAGTGACTAAGAAAATGACTCAGAAATGACAGAAAAAATTACACAGAAATGATAGGAAAATGATAGACGAAATAGTATGACAATGACTGAATAAATAACTGCAGAAATGATAGGGAAATGACAGGGAAAAATTGCAGTAAAATGAAAGGAAGATTATAAAAAAAAATAACACTGAAATGATAAGATTAATGATTATGAAAATGAGTGTTAAGATGACTGGAAAAATGACATGGAAATGACAGGAGAAAACGACAGATGAGATGATAGAAAAAATGAAACAGAAATGACTGAAGAAATGACAGGGGAAATGACAGGAAAATGAAAGGAAAATTATAGAAAAAATGACTAGGAAGTGGTATGAATGTGAAAGGATAATGATAGAAAAAAGACAGGGAAATGACAGGAAAATGAAAGGAAAATTATAGAAAAAATGACTAGGAAGTGGTATGAAAGTGAAAGGATAATGATAGAAAAAAGACAGGGAAATGATAGGAGAATCACAGGAGATATTATTAATAAAATTTATGAGAAGAATGTAGGATGTACATTGAAAAATTGACTGGAAAATTACCAGACAAAAATAAAACAAATGCTAGAATTTTGCAAGTAATAAAATCCTTTTATTAAAATATAAAAAATCTATTAATATTAATTAACTTTTTAACTGAATACTGTCAAATAATTTGAATTCTTGAATTTTTTTTGTAGATTTTGTAAAAGCTTCATTGCAATGTTTGCAACGGCTTGAATTGGAACACTTTGACCGTAGGGCATTATTAAAATTTTTGTCAGTATCAATGCTGTTACCAAATATTTTAACCGTAAACTCTGTAAGAGAAAAATGCATGTTCAAATCAAGAATTATTGTTAAAATGAAATTATAAACAAGTACTGAATGGTAAGTACGTTTTCTTATATATAGTTTTTGAAAGAATACCAATATGTTTTAATTATGATAACTTACTTTTCATTGCTTTAATTCGGTCTGGGTCTAATTTTTTGGGTGCAGGTAACTGTTTTTTCTTATTTGCATTGGATTGGATTCCAGTTAAGGAAGAAGTTTCCAGTTCCTCTCTCGTGAAGAAAATTGTTGCCAAATCTGCTACGTATCGTGATACGCACGTTCTGTTGCACTGCTCTAACGCTTGTCGGCTGTAAAGTTTCCCCGCAATCCGTATATATTCGTTTGATCCCTAAAAGATTAAAATATTGAATTTGCTTTCAATTACAATGTTATTGAAGGTACGCCGAAAAGCAATAATGTTGCAAATTCGGTGGGTCTTACGCAGATTTCAACAAGATGTGCAGAATCTATAGAAAGTGCACCATTATGGTTAGGGGCGTATATAAGAAAATCTTAATTCCTATAGAGTATAATTCAGAATAATGACTACAACTTAATAAATTAAATATTTAATGCATGCTCGAAATAATTCATTAGTAAAACAAGAACACATTTCCTTGTGCCTATTGACACTTATATACAATTTATTGCATATTTAAAAGTGACTTGTTCATTAAAGTTTAGGTGACAAGAGAAACTTCAATTTTTATAAAGATGATTCAATTTTTTAGAAAATGAGTTGTAGACATCAAGAAATATTATTTTGTTTTTACGAAAAATAGAGTTTATTTTCAAGAAGATTAAAAAAAGAAAAATCTGTAAAATAATTCAAAAATTTAGAAGACAAAAATATTAAAATGAAAAAATTATTAAAGCAACTGATGGAAAAATGAAAAATCTGAAGAAGAACTGTAAACAAATTAAGAAATATGTGATTATTACAATTTTGTCTTATTTTTGCAAACTTTGGAACAAGCTTAGTAAAATTGAAGAAATTGTAGACTCTTTGAGGCACACATTTTTATAAAATGAAAAATAAAATATTTTGAAAGAATTAATTATATTACGATTAAAAAATACTGAAGACATTAAATTTAAAAGATATACCAATTTCGGTATTTTCAAAATTTTTTCAAGATGAACTGTAATTAAAAAATAATAATTTTAAAGGTTATATCACAAAATGGGATTTTAAATATCAAAAATAATAAAAAATTATAATTTACTCTAGCGATTCCTGGTAAAATATAAACTTTATATAGGTCAATTTATTCGTCTCGCTGCAAGGTATATGATTTTTTCAATGATTAATTTAAAGTTTTATTAGCAAAAAAACTTTCTCCAAAATCTGTATTTAAAAAAAAGTATTATCAAAAATTTTTGATCAAATATTTCTAAAAATGCTTGGGTCTATTTCTAGATTTATATGAGTTTAATAACTGAACCAAATTTCATTAAGATCGGTCAAAGTATTTTCGAGATGGAGAATCCACGAAAAAACGACCACACACACATATTACATCTGAACATCAGTTTTAAATTAATTTTGTATATATGCTTTTTAGATGAAATTAAGTTGATTGTCTAAATCAACAAAATTAAATTAACTTAAAATATTCTATATTTGTGAGAAATTGAAAATCGTTACGATTACAATCCTTCTTCTATAATAACCCGTGTAGAAATTCCCCGATTACGGCCCAAGTAGGGAATGAAACACAGGGACAGATCAGGGCCTGACATGGCCATAACATTCCCGGTGTGGCCCTGATCGGGCCGTGCGTTTTATTCCCTAATTGGGGACGCCATACCTGGGCCCGGTCAAGGCCATGGCAAAATTTCTACACGGGAAAGCAAAATCAAATACTTACAGCATAGGTCTATTCACATTATTTCATTTAGATATTTAAAATACAAATAAATTCAAATTTAAACTTTGATTTGCAATCTTTAAAATTGTTGACTCCTTTTTATTTGCAAATTTGATAGATTCAGATTCTCAGCAATATACATTTTCAGAAATAAAAAGCATGCTTGAATAAAGTGTAGATCAATTGATATTAGAACTGAACGACGCATTTAAGCTTAAACTAATTAAGTTTAAAATGGTTTGATCTTCTAATAAATTGAAATGATTGAAATTGAGTTCGATAAAATTTTGGAAAAATCAGGCTTAGATTAATTGGAGAAAAGTACTAAAGATCAACTTGCAATAGATGCTAAAAATTAATAGTATAGGTTAAATAGGAGATAAAATACAAAGAATTGCAGTTTGTAAAGCAAAGTGATAGAACATTTAGATATACAGAAATGAAATCTGTCAATTAATTTTGAGTTTCCACAAACTTAAAAAAATTTAAGATATAAAACACCAAGAATCAAATGAGAAAAGGGGATTAAAACATTGTATTGGCAGATTTCTTAAAAATAAGTAAAGAAAAAGAAGTAAAACAAAAAAATGTTTAGGAAACAAAGGGGGCAAACTGTTATTTCTGTATTCCACTTACATTATTGTTTCCTTCCAGCAAGAAGTTACTTGAGCTTCTTTGTAAAACCATGTCTCTAGAATCATCATCTACAGAATTCTAAAAAAAATAGTATACTTATTGTTAGTCTTAAAATATTTGGAAATAAATACACATAAAAGATTCTCAAAGTTTAATAAACATAATGATTATAGTTTCTAAAATTGTAAAGAAATACTATCAACCGAAAATTTTAAATCAAAATATTAAAATAAAACATTTTGAAGTATTTAATTGAACTTCCCAATAAAAAAAAATTTCTTAGGACTCTGCGATCAAGTTCTAATTATGGAATCGTCATTTCTGCAACTGGAATTTGATGTTTCAATAAACGTTATGTATTCTATCTTAAAAATGACAGAAGTAACAATTTAAACAGCATAAATATGTAGTATGCAATTAATATTTTTATATCAGTACCTAAAAAAATATAGAAATGAATTCATTATTAAAAAACAAAATGTAAATTATAAAACTGAGTTCACAATGTTTACAGTAAAGTTAGAGCATCTACGCGGCTGGCAACAACACTGAATTTTGACTTCTCTGAATAACCTTGTTGTTTTGGTAAGACGCGCTATTTAAAAAATTGTTCAATATCTACAGTAATTATCTTTTTAGTTCTTCAATAATTTTTTTTAAAAAAAGAGAGTAATTGGAACTTGAACTAATGGCGGAGTTCTAATGAAACATTTTTTTTTGTTATATAATCACTTTTTGAGAGTTTTGAATTGTCACATCTGCCATTAACAAAGAAGAAGAAAAAGAGAAAGAAGAATAATAATAATAATCACTTACACTATGGTGTCCTCCAAGCGGCAAGTTATTCGATATTCCTTGAAATGCAGTGCCTCCAGGACCAGCTACTTCTAAATTCTATAAAGTGTATATTTCTTACAATTAGAATTAAACTACTATGTCATACGTAACGCAAACAAAATTCTCAAAGTTTGGTTAGCGTAATAATTATTATATTCTCAAACTTAAAAAGAAATACTATCAGCCAAAATTATTAAAGCTATAAACATTCCTTAAATAATAAAAGTGTAATCAATTGTACTTGTCTAATATCACAGGCCTGCAAAATTCAACTTTTATTTTATTTTTGATATCGCAGTGGTTTCTTATGTAGTTTTGTCTGTTGAATAAGATCACGGTTTCTAAAATTGCCTATCCACAAAGTCTTAAATTAAAGCTTGAAATTTGCACTTTATGACCTGCATGTGAAAGGCAAAAGTAAAGTAAAGAACTTTATGAAAAGTGGGAGTAAAGACTCGAAGAAACATGTTCTTATGAGTATTCGCTATTTTTCTCTCTTTAACCTGGTGTGCTAGAGACTTTAACAAGGTATTACTTTAAGCTAAATTTTAAGACTCATATGCAAAACACCAAAAACACTAAGGATTTGGGAAAAAATCCGATCCTGGGACCCAAATTTCCCAGCACGTCAGGATTTTAAGAGAAGTGGGGGTTAAGACTTCAAAAAACGTGTTTTTAATAGTTTTCAAGATATTTTCTCCTCAATTTGATGTGCTAGAGTCCTCCAAGTCGTCTAAAATTAATGCCTGAAAGGTGCAATTTGTGAATTGTATTCGCAAGGTAAAAAAAAATACCGGCAAAGGTGAGACCTCAAACGATCCTCTAACTAAACTTTCACCAATATAATATAAAAAAATTATAAAAGCTTTTATTGTTTAATAATAGTAATAATAATAATAATAATAATAAAATAATAATAATAATAATAATAATAATAATAATAATCCCACACAGCACCGAAACTCCCCTGAACATTCCCAACCTTCAGGGAAGTTCTGGAACTTCCAGGAAACTTGATGGAAGTTCTAAAACTTCCCTCAAGGTTGGCAATGTTGAGAAGAGTTTTGGTGCTGTACGGGATAATAATTGTGATAATAATAATAATAATAATAATGATAATAATAATAATAATAATAATAATAATAACGCCACGGACAAAGAAATCACACTTCTCCTTACCCTTCAGGACGAAGGGAGCAGAAGTGGATATGATCAAGTACAGCAAGAATTGGGAGAGGGGG
>WNHD01003071.1:7809-37011 GCA_011057455.1 Ganaspis sp. Gsp50
ATTTGTTCACTTCATATTTATTTCAATTTACTAATGCTCGATATTTGTTTATTGCGGAAAATAATGAAATAAATTTTCTTGGTAAAAATGCAGAGGGTATTTTTCAGTGGCAAGTTGCAACGGACTATTTCCTGCGCTGGACGCGAAGCCTTGAGTCAAAACATTTTGTTTTTCCGGCACAACTGAAAATTCATAAAATACATGGTGCTTTTGTAATCAAGCGTGTGTCAGTAAAAATACTAGCGAATTGAATGCGAAATGCAAAAATTGTAAATCGAAGCCCACACAAATTGCCAACTCGTAAATGTAAACTATAGACCGAATGTGTATCCGATCGAATGTCGACAATCAATTTTATAAATCAAAATACATTAATTGATTCGATCCAATTTGTCGCCATTTTTCTGCATTATTGGCGCCATTTTCCTAAAATATTGACACCATTTTCCTAAATTATTGCCGCCATTTTCCTGCATCATTTTTCTGCATCATTGTTTCCATTTTTCTGCATTATTATCGCAATATTTGTCAAAAAAAACAAACTGCAAATGGTTTCAATGCGCATTAAAATTTATATTTGTGACTTCGTAATTTTAAAACTTGGTCATTGACTTCCCTTGGAACTTTATGTAACTTTGTAATTCGGCTCGTGTGCAAAAAATAAACATACGCAAGTAATGGATTCGTAGCTCGTAATTCGTAGCTAATTTGTAGCTCATGATTCGTAATTTGCATGGATTCGTAATGCACAATTTTTTTTCGTATAATCCGTCCGATTAACACTTTAGAAGAAAAACAACGATTATGTTTACGCACGAGAATAGTAATTTGAATTATTAAAACAATTGTCGATTATTATTAATAATAATATTTAATAATTGAAATTACTATTCTCGTCACTATATTAATAATCTTGTGCTATTATTACAGTGTTGTGGCATTATTATACATACTAGCGTTTTTTTCTTCAATTTTCTGTTGTTCTTTTTCTTTTTGTCGCAATTTGGAAGATTGAAATCCAGTTGAAAATACAACAACAGTTTAATTCTCTCGTTTTGCTTCTCTTTGTTTTATGCGCACGATGCGACACTTGATAAAAATAAAAAGCAGGGAAGAAGAATAACGTTCTTTCGATCGGGAGTGTGTTACCTTCGCGTGGTATATTTATCATCGACGCTGGTCTCGTGATCGTTCATTAATCATCCTAGGTCGGTCTTACGCGTCCAGCTGTACTCTGAATGTGTGCAGATCTACAAGCCAAACCATCTGGCACGATCCTAGTTTCGGTTCAAGTTGTCGTACGAAACTGACCTGTTTACCAAATCATCCCAATTTAGTGCAGATATCTACAATCCATACTCCACTAATAATCTGTATTTACCAACATCACTTGAGCCAATCCTTAACCGGAACAACGGCTTACCAGCTCATTTGTCAAAACCGAATGTTAATCTTCCTAAAAGCCTTGTAAATCTAAACTGCTTGTTACTAATTTCTAATTATGTTTACAGCACGCGCGAATCTACTTTGCTTCATCCCTTTTCCATGATATAATTTGTAGATCATTCATCATTGATCATTTATTCAACATTAATATGTTGATCATTTATTCATCATTATTCAACATTAATATGTTGATTATATATTATTATACAACATTAATATATTCATGGTAGATTATTATCCAACATTAATATATTCATGGTAGATTATTATCCAACATTAATATGTTGATCTTAGATTATTATTCAACATTAATATATTCATGGTAGATTATTATCCAACATTAATATGTTGATTATAGATTTTTATTCAACATTAATGTATTCATGGTAGATTATTATCCAACATTAATATGTTGATTATAGATTTTTATTCAACATTAATATATTCATGATAGATTATTGTTCAACACTAATATGTAGATCATAGATTAGTATTCAACATTAAGATATTCATGTACGTAAAATTTTGTCAATCTTTGAAAGGTACAAGAATAAAAATTCCAAAGATCAACAAAATTTTACGTATACATATATAATTACGGAAGGAAGAGATATTCAACCTTAATTAAGATATTCATGATAGATTATCTATTGATTATACATTATTATATATATTATATATTATTATATATATTATATATTATTAATCTATTGATCATAGATGATTGTACATCATTGTAATTGTGCATTTTGTATAAGGTATTTAAAAGAATCGTTACTTATTCAGATAGCAGGAAATGAAACAATCGAAGAAACAATTTTAGAACTAATTTTAGCCAACCTTTGACCTATTCGTTTTAAGGCATTCAGTTTTACACTTCTGTTGTACTCGTTAGCCATCAAAGCATGTAGGTAAACGTGCTTCATTGATCCTTTAGTGATGTAAAGTCAACTTCCCAGCGTGATCTCTCGCACAATGAATCGTAAATTATTCATCAAATTTACTTAGTACTTGCCTATCTTCCTTTTGCCCTGCTTCCAAAGATACTTGCCTGCTTTGAAACTGTTCGAAACAAGCTAATATTTTGACACTCTCCCTTGTGCAAAAAACTCCATTTTCGCCACAAGAGTTCTTTCCTAATCGATATCAATTTTGGCACTAAATGAATTTGTATATTAATAAGATATGAATATCGAAGGCTACATATTAATAGCCAAGGTTACATATTAAAATCAAAGATTAGATATTAAAATCAAAGATTAGATATTAAAATCAAAGATTAGATAATAAAATCAAAGATTAGATATTAAAATCAAAGATTAGATATTAAAATCAAAGATTTGTTATTAAAATCAAAGATTTGATATTAATAATCAATCTTACGTTTGAAATTATTATATTGCTTTTAGAGCACTTAAAAGCAATTATAATAATAAAGTAAAGAAGTACAGAGTCTCGCTGGAAAGTAAAGTAGGGACCGTCAACAAAACAATGTCTCGGAACTAATTTCCGAGGAATCAAAGGCTAGACCCAGATGTGTAATTTTCCGGAAGGAAATTCAATTCCGAAAACTTGTGGAGATAATCCTTAGGAGATGGAATCATATTCAATGATTACTTCCAATATGACTTTTTGCCAAGAATAGGAAGATTTTCTCTCTAATAAAGTCATAAGCAGTGAAGCTTTCCTGTATAAGGTTGATAACGATGACAATCATCAATGTCGACCGTGGAGGTCTGAAGCTTTAATCTGGGGAAAATCCAATCTATCGACCAACCCTAAATGCAGCACGCGGAGGGAACCAATTATCTTTGTTCCTTAGGGGCTGCTAAGCCTAACCAAGCTCAGAGCTCCAAATTAAACTATGCCGTGGATACTAAATTTCTATGTGTAAGCCATGAGTACCTTGTACCTGATGAATATTCGCTGCAAAATTTCCTACAATATAAATAATGTCTTTTAAACCTTCTGCAAAATTTCCTATAATATAAATAATGTCTTCTAAACCTTCTGCAAAATTTCCTATAATGTAAATAATGTCTTCTAAACCTTCTGCAAAATTTCCTATAATATAAATAATGTCTTCTAAACCTTCTGCAAGTTTTCCTATAATATAAATAACGTCTTCAAAACTTTCTTAAGCTAATATTAATTTTCCCTCTACAAATGTAATTAGAAAAAAATTTTAATCAATTATTTCAATTTTTACAGCAACCGAGTATTCTAATGAACAGAAATAAGTAAAAAAGAATGACGTCTAACGAACTCGTTTAATCAGATAATAAAAAATGACATTCGTGCATAAGTGAATTCTACTTAAAGTTTCCTCAAGAATAAAGTAATTTGAAATCAGTGGTAAATCACTCAGGACGAGTGTAAAATCTAAGAAAGTTGGCGTTCGGATAATCATTTTACTTATTCCATGAGTAAAACTTTTACGATCGAGGCTTTTACGTCTGGATATCCAATCGACATGGACTCTCTCAGCTACGTTTGGTATGAACTTCTGCTGATATATGGGTCTCGTTTGTTACTAGTCTCCGTTCTACACAACCTCGAGAGTAAATTAACTTTTAAAAAAACTTGCATCTATCTGGAATACGATTTGTAAAGAATGTTCCAACGCAGATAGTAGCGTGACTAGTGTCACCGAATGAAATGCTACTGTTCTGATAAATTTAGAAAAATAGGCACTTTTTGCTCCCCTCGTGGTTCGGAAAGTTAATTAAGTAAAAGAAAAAAGGAAAAAGTATTCAAGAATCAGAAACCAAAGTTATCAGTCGTTTGTTAAAAAACTTTCTCAAGGAAACTTGTAGAAACTCAATCAATCAATTGGAATTTTCTGATAAGTTTTAAACTTATCAGTTTAGCAAAGTCGAGATTTTTTCTTTAAAGTGTCTTATTTAGTTTTAAACGATAAAAAGGTTCAATTAATTTTGTCAACAGCGAAATATTGCGAAAATACTTGCAAAATGTTGGGAAATATTTTGAAAACCCAAAACGAAGCTTCTTGCAATAGTTTGAAAATTTGTTGAGAAAACATTTCGAAAACATTTGGAAACTTTTTGAAAACGTTTCAAAAGAGTTTTGAAAACGTTTCAAAAGAATTTTGAAAACATAAAAATATTTTCAAAGCAAAAATTTTAAACTTTATGTCAAATTCTCGAGTGCTGCGAAAAATAATGATGTTCTGTGACAATACTTTTTGTCATCTTTTACATCGAATTTAAAATTATATCCGAGTTCGAAGTTTTGGCAAAAAAGGTTTCTCACTTGTGGTCGAAAATAGGGTATCGAATATCTATCGATGTGCTTCTCACGTAATAGTGGACAAATGTTCGGATATTATTGCACATCTGTATATAATCTTGTGAAAGAGTCGCATGGTTTGCCTTTTTTGGAATTCAGTCAACGTTTCTAATTTCGCGTGACGTTGACAACGTGACGGATAATTGAAAAAGTCCCACTATTTATGTTAATTAAAATATCCTCAGCGCACACAAAAAGTCAAGGCAAATCTTAAAGTAATTTAAAAAGAAATGTGTTTGAACTAAAGATATTTAAAAATAGATGTTAATAATAATTTTTAAAAAATAATAATTTAAGAAAGAAATAAAGAATAATTTAAGAAAGAAATAAAGAATAATTTAAGAATAATTTAAAAATAGAAAATGTCAACTAGAACTTTTAAAATAAGAAATGTGTTTCAACTAAACACATTAAAGAATAACAAAAAGGGTTTCAACTAAACACATTAAAAAATAACAAAAAGGGTTTCAACTAAAAACCTTTGAAAATAACGAAATGTGTTTCAACTAAACACATATTTCAAAATACCCGAAAATGTTTACAGAAAATAATTTCATACAGGACGGGAAGCAAGAGATGGTGAATAATTGCTAAAGCAAGAAGTAATTTATCTCAATTTTGAAACTGATTTTCAGAGTTAGCATAATGATGTTATTAAGTCAAAGTTTTGGGAATAAAGTACATAATTCGTCATGACTGAAATCGAGCTTGGAGCAGTATAAAGTGAAGAGAAACTTGAGCTCGATAAACCACACGCAAATGCCTTCGACAATGTCAACACTTCCATATGAGCTAAGTTTGCAGGTTGCGGTTTTCAAGCAAGACTGGCTCGTATAGGATAAAGATGCGATTGCCTCTTGATCCTTTTCTTTATTTAAAGGCACTTAAAGTTAAGGACGCTCCGTTCCTGGTGCTGCCACAAGGGAAATTCCAGGATCAAAAGTATTTTCAAATTGACCAATGAAATTCCTTGGAAAACCGTTATTGAATGCGGCCAAGCGAGTTGTATTCTTATTGTACTTAAATTCCATTACTTTTCAATTGCATTTCTATTACATCGTTTTTCTATCTAATTCCATCATTTTCTAGCTTACTTTCTTTTCCCTCGCTTTTCACCTTCTCGTGATAACATTTGCAGAACTTGTAAAGAAAGCATTGAAAAATGTTTTTAACAACATTTCTATGAGGAAGCAATTATTTAAATTTTCAACGTTTTTAAAAACTTTAAAAATTATTATTAGGGATTTTTAACTTCTTTTTTTTTAAAAAAAAAGGAAAAATTGTTCAGAATTTTGAATTAAAATTTAAAATTTTTAAATTATTCAAAAAGCGCTATTTATGGTGTCCATATATCTTCAAAAGATGACTCAATGATTTTATTTAAAAAAAAATATTATTTTATAATATAAAAATTATTTTAAAAATAAAAATTCTGATTTAATTTTCAATTTCCAGTGAATAAGTGAAAGGAAAATTGAGAGTCTTGCTTTTTATGAATATTGAATGGATTGATGTAAAAACAACTTGTTGATTAATGTTTTTCATCAAAAACAGAGTTTCCACTTGTTACAAGAGAGTGATTGTTTCGATTTTATTAAAATGCCAATAGAATGTGTTTCATTTTTATTAAAAAACGTGTTCTGTCAGGAATCTGAAAAATGCATTAATTGATAAAATTATGTTATTTGGTTATGTTATTTATTTATATATAATTATGTTATTTATTAAATGCAATAATTTGTTTTTTAATTGCACTATATTAAATTTCGTATAGATAATTATTAAATTTCAATTTAGAAAAGTATTTGTATTTTCAGTAAAGTAAATATTTGTATTTTGTGATGAGCTTCGAGAAAATCTTCTCTCATAAAATAAAAGGTTTTTTTTACGATACTTTTTGAGACAGTACAAGATTTGGTGCATCTTTATTCGATTGATTTGATCATCTTTTCGGTTGATGTCCACTAATTTAATTCCATTTAGACGAACATTTGTATTTAAGTTCGTTATGATGAATGCAATAATTCATTTAGATAATTTCATTCCGTTCCATGTGGCGATTTGTATTCAATTTCATTTAGATAAATATTTGCATTTCAATCCCTACGAATAGATATTCAATTCATTTTATTCACAATGTACATTAGTTATTCCTTTAATACAGAAACTCAACAACTTTATCATTACAATCGTAAAAATCACGCCAAAAAATCTGCGAAAACCCGAATAGTTAAAAATCGCAAACATACTTGAAAGGTTTAAAAGTTTGAGTTAAAGAAACGCGTCGAGTTTGATTAAATAACTTTCGATCTTTGGCGAAAAGTAACATGAATCATTTGCGAACTTGATGAAAGTTTTACACAACTTGATAATAAGATGAGGTCTTGGAACAATCGAATAGCAAGACCACTATGAAACCACGAGGTTGCCAACTGGTTGAATTGGCTGATTCGGAATCGTGGCTGATCGGTTTAGCAATGGTTGAGTTGGGTTGCTTCTATGGCAGGAAGTAGGATGTAGATTGTAAACTCGGAGATCGATTAAACCAGCGGCACGTGCAACTCACAAAAGTTTATCATTGATCTCGCGCGAGTAGAGCGCAGTTATTTGCAAAGTTTCCGGACGCATTCCTACTCTTGCAAGCATTTATGTCTCATTGAACTAAGAAGACCATAGGAATGGAAAGGAAAACGGAAACTCAACATTTGTTCACCAATGCACACCTTTTCTGTAGGCAAAAAGATTTATATCCGCGGCACAAAAGCTTTTATGTGGACTAATAAAACACTTGAAATAGGCACTGTTATATTCTTTCCATGTATTTCAAACCAAGAATCATTAGTCTATGAACAAATTTTGATTCCTGATTTCTTGTTATCCAACTGCTTCTGAGTACTTTTTTGCAAAGAAATGAAAACTAGCGATAAAGTTTTACGCTGCAAATTATAATTGTTTATTACGAATAATAAACAACTTTTGCATCTTGCAAAGAAAAATAATTTTTGTAAAAGAATCATCTTTTCTATTTTAGAAATTATACAAAAACAAAAATAATTTTTGTGTTTTAAAAAGCATCATCTTTTCTATTTTAGAAATTATAAACTTTTTTTGTATCTATAATAATATTTTGTATCCAACAAAAAATGACCATTTTTATGTATCTAATACATAATTTTCTTTTGTATCTAACAAACAATGATAATCTTTGTATCTAATAAATAGTGATATAATGATAATGATAATAATAATAATAATAATAATAATAATAATAATAAATAATAAATAATAAATAATAAATAACCCAACAAATAAGTATGATTAAAATAAGCTTCATTTTCGGAAAAATAAGCTTTTTTGGAAATAGAAATCTTTAAGTAAATTTGGCAACACGTTTTGCAATGTTTTTTATAATTATCACGGCTGACCTGAACGACATTGTGTATCTAAGTACGAAATCCATAATTTTTAATTAAAGATAACAAATAATGTATTAATCAAATAAACGAGACTGTCTTGTTACGTAATCTTATCTAAGCGACCTTCAATTAATTTCATTTCGAATTAATTTGATTTCTTACGTCGCGTCTAATTATTTCCATCAAACTATTTCCAATAATTAGGCTTGTTTTATTTTCAATTAAGACAAAATATCGAATCGCGTTAAATTATTACCTTTAATTTAAATTTTTCTTTTGCGTCGTTATTTTGAAAGATTTAATGAAGTTAAATGAAATATGTTTATACGTTATTTATTCAAACAATTAGTAATAAACGGAACTAAACATAGTATATAATTTTCACAAAAATGAAAATAAAATTTTTTGGATAAACTTTAAATGATTTGATAAATTTAACTGCAATTTCCCCTTCTGCGAAAACATTATCTTCAACTTATCGTTTTAGTAACAAACTGCAAGAATAATGTTGTTTTAAACATTTGCATTTTATGCTTTATAGTCTGACAATCATTGTCATTTTCTTACGAATTTTTTTGAGGAGTTTTTTTGTTGAAAAGGAAAATATAGGATATTAAAAATTAAACAAAGTAAATGGCAAAATGAGTGCGCTTGGAATTTTGCTATGTTCGATAATTGTGATATGTTTTTCAAAAGTGTTTGTAAGGTTATTAAAATATATTAAGTTTTGTTCCTTAATCAACAAATTTCCTGGACCTGTCTCATATCCTTTATCGTATCTTGCTTATCCTGGTTCAACAATAAAACCTGAAGGTAATAATAAAAGGAAGATAAATTCTTTGTATATTAGATTTTTTGAAAAGGGTTACAAGTGAAAATAAAGAAAATATAATTATATGAGAAATATAAGAAAATATAATATCATCTATTTAATGAAAGGAATAGATTTCAAAGAATTGATTAAATATTTACAATTTTTGTAAACTCAGAAAATTTTGTAACACATAATTTTTATTATAATTTTTAGATCGAATTTTGTGGATTAGGAATGTCTTTGAAAGTTTCAAGGAAGGTTTGATGAAGCTGGCAATTTTCGCAGACGCCTATATTTTAATAAGAAAACCACGGCATATGGAGGTGAGTAAAAACAATAATAAAAAATAATAAAAAAGAATAAAAAAAATAAAAAAAAAATAAAAGAAAATAAAAAAAAATCAGAATCGAAATAAAAGTTGAAAATATTGACAATTAATGTTTTTTTAATTAAAAAGGTTATTCTACCAAAAACAGAAACTATAACAAAAGCTGGTTTATATGATACCTTTAAACTGTGGTTAGGAGACGGTCTTTTAACAGCCTCTGGTCAGTCATTCATACTAATTATTTCCTTTACCAAATGAGATTAAAAACGAACGCGAATAAATTTTTAAACTGTTAATTTTGTAGGTGAAAAATGGTTTCACAACAGAAAACTTTTAACGCCAGCTTTTCATTTTGGTGTGGTGGAGCAATTTATGGAAACTATGTCAGAAAGGGCGGAAGTTCTTGTTGAATGTATAGAAAATGAAATGAAAGCGAATCCAGGAAAATGGATCGATTTTTATAAGCATTCTGTCAGATGTGCGCTTGATATTATTTGCGGTAAAAATAGCACACTTTATTTTATATTCTTTCAAATTTATTTTATCACAGTAAATTCAAATTTCAGAATTTATTGTGCATATAATATTTCATGTTTCAGAAACTTCAATGGGAACAAATATGGACGTTCAAAGGAATCAAGACATAGAATACATCAAAGCTTTAGACGTGTATGTAACTTTACATATATCAAAACCTCTTTCTTACATAAATTAATTACCATCACTTTGCAGGGTACTTGAAATAATTGGCAAAAGGATATTCTATCCATGGTTAAAATGGGATTGGCTTTTTTATAAAACAAAACTAGGAAGTGATTTCATAAAATATACCGAGTTGATGAGGAACTTCACAATTGAGGTGACTATGTTTTTATCTTCTTGAAACACAATACACAAATAAAATAATGATAAAATAAATTTTTAAAATATGAGAGATAATAAAGGTGAGATAATGAATGAGAACCAATGAAGGATAAATAATAAATGAGAAATGAGAAATAACAAATAACAAATAACAAATAATAAATAACAAATAACAAATAACAAATAACAAATAACAAATAACAAATAACAAAAAACAAAAAACAAATAACAAATAACAAATGAGAAACAATAAATGAGAAATAATAATACAAAAGAACAATATAAAATTTGCATAACATTGTTTGATAAAATAATTTTTTCAGATTATTAGAAAACGAAAACTGCTTCGAGCTACGAATGATAATTATATCGAAATAGACGAATTTGGTAAATTGTTTTCAAAAGTTAAACTTCAATGTAAATACATATTCTATACGATTTAATATTTTTAATTAAAAATAGGTAAGCGTCGCAAGAAAGCGTTTTTAGATCTCATGCTCGATTTGAACGATAATGAGAAAGTTCCAATGACAGATGAAGAAATTAGAGAGCAAGTTGAAACTTTCATGTTTGCTGTAAGTAAATTTTAATAACTATGATTTACATTCCAAGACCTATTTTATCACGTTTCTGCTAAATATATTTTTTACTTTCCCTTTATATATAAAAGAATATAAAAAATATTCAATCAACGTTAAAAAAACACTCAAATATGAAATAGTACATTTCGTAACAAGTGCGAAAAGAAGCTTTTTAGCACTGCGTGCAAAAAAGTCCACTTTTCTGAACTGTTCAAGAAAGAACAGTTTTCTACTTATCATCAGAGGTACGATTCACGTTTTTTTTTAGAACTGAATTATAAAAGAAACTTATAAAGAACGATGATATGTTTACCTTAATTATTTCAACTTAATTCAAATAATCATTACTTAAACATAAAAAAATCGTTAAGTCTTAAAGACAAAAAATTAAATAAATATTTTATTTAATTTAATTTATTAAGTAAACGGGCTACAATTAATTTAAATTTTATTTGAATTAAATTAAATTATATGTTTTAATATTTAATATAATTATATATTTTAATATTTAATATAATTAGTTTAAAGTTTAAAATTTAAATTAAATTAAAAATATATAATTTAATTTAATTTAAATATTTATTTAGTGTAAAGGATTGTAATTAATTTTCAAGGGTCACGATACGACAGCATCGGCAATAAACTGGGCAATTTTTAACCTCGGGAATAATCCTGAAATTCAGGAAAAAGTACATGAAGAATTGGATGCTGTATTTGGAGACTCAAAGGAACCAGCTACTGTACAACAAATTGCTGAACTCTCGTATCTTGAACGAGTGATCAAAGAATCTCTCAGAATATATCCTTCTGTTCCCACAATTGGACGACTTTTAACAGAGGACATCGAAATAGGTTTTTATGTCGAAAACTTTAAATGTTCTTTTTACTTTCTTCATAGTTTTACTATGAGCAAGGGGCTAAAAGATAGGCGTATGAGCGGAACTTATTTCAAGTGTGTTTCAAAGTTGCTGAAAGAAAGTAACAGAGAGTAACGTTACCAAGTTTCTCTATCTTTTTTCTTCTAACAAAGTGACCACAGTCCTTGCAGAGGAGCAGATGGTTATACTTGCACAAAAAGCTAATCCGTCAGAAGAGAGATACAAAAATTCCCACGGATTAATTTTTTAGAATTGTTATTTAATCTCAATAATAATATGATTTATTTATTTATTTATAATAATAATTTAATTTATCTTGGAATGAAAACTGCACCTATTAATGAACTATTTTCTTTTTTTATTCATTATTTATAGATTCATTTTTATTCATATTTTATTCATATTTTATTCATATTTATTCATAGATTCATTATTTTCAAAAATGTGGAAACTTTAATTTCGGAAATTAAAATCTAAAAAATAATCTAAGAGGTTGGCATTCCTTTATTTTTATAGTTTTAATATATTTTTTTAGTTATGGCCACAGAAAAGCTTTTAAGATAAGTTCTGCCTGTAGGTTTGTTTTCAAGTCCATAAATGAACCTTTCGCGATAAAAGTTAAGAGTTCATAAATTAAAAGTTAATGACCTTCACTATTTGTAAAAAAAACTAATTAGTTTGTCGATGTACTAGATACAAAAAATAAAAATAGAAAGAAAAATAGAAAACGGTAACATTCAATATAAAGCATTTTGATATAAAATGTAATATAAATTACATGAAAAAATATACGCCACTAAATAAAAAATTAGATTAATTAAACAATATTCTGTAAAATTCATTAATTCTAAATTGCCATAGATTTAAATAGATTTTTAATTGTAAACTTCTTTGTTTTTAGACACTTACGAAAAAAAATATGTATCTAAACTTAAGAACGTTCATTTTACCAACTTTTTATTTTCATTTTTTTGAAAATATACCTTTGTAACGAAAATAGACAATTGTTTTTAAAGAATAATAACACAAAAGTTAGTAATTGTTACGTGGAATAAAATGTAAGGTCAAATCTGAATTTTTAACAATAGAAGAATGAAAAATTCGTTCTTTTGAACGTCCGGAACTTTTTTATTTTATTTTATTTTTATTTTTATTTTTATTTTATCAGAAAAATGCAGTTGCATAAAAAAATTAACTTTTGTTTCAGACGGTTACTTAATTCCGAAAGGAACTAATGTGGGAATAATAGTTATTTCATTACATCTGGATCCTGAGACTTGGCCAGATCCTTTGAAATTTGATCCTGATCGATTTTTACCTGAAAACTGCAGACAAAGACATCCTTACGCTTACTTGCCTTTTAGTGCAGGACCCAGAAATTGCATTGGGATGAAATTTGCAATGGCGGAGCAGAAAATTGTGTTAACAGCACTATTACGAAAATGGAAAGTCAAAAGTGTAAGAGCTCCAGAAGAAGTCAAATACCAACCAAACATGATTCTTATTCCTTTTCAAGGAACTCCAGTCTATTTTTCTCCACGATAAATTTTTTGATATTTGCTACATTGTCTTCACCTCTTATTCCACAAACAAGTGGAATTCGTTACTTATGATAATTATTATTGACTAATTTCTTTGCTACCTCATAGGGAAGCCTTGTTTTAATTTTTTTTATTAAATTTTTCACGAATATTGGTTACATTTTTTCTGGTTTTTTATTGGTAGTAAATATTTACAAAGTACTGCATTTACGTACAATAAATTGAGATAATTTATAGAGTTATTAAAACCGTGAGTTATAGCAAACAATTTCTGTGTCACTCTATTCTGAATCTGTTTTTTATCCGAATATAAATATTTTCGTAAAAAAGTGTCAACCATAGCTTTATAATAACCAAACACAGCATGATATATGAAGTTAAACAAAATCACCTATAATCGGTTTAGTGTGAAGGAAAATCGGAAACACAAGTTTCAGTGTCGGGTCGGAAGTTTCTAAAATGAGGAAACGTGAGAGGAATCAGAGATTTCGAATTTCCACTGCGCCAATAATAAAACTCGTTACACACAAGGAATCAAGTGTTGACTTTTTCAGGCAAATTAGTATTTTACATTCGAGCACTAAAATAAAAAAACAATGCTATTCTAGGAGTTTTAATTATTTTGAAAAAGGTATAGCTTCGTTCGTTGAAGAAATAAGTACAAAGGATTTGTTTTAGAGTTTGCTAAAATATTGACAGTTATCGATAGTTATTTGATTCGTTGCAATTAATTTTTATTAACAGTAATCAACAGTTTTTAGCAGTTTCCAACAATTTAAAACAGTTTACAACAGTTCGCAACAGTTTGCAACAATTCTCGACAATTTATCAACAGTTTGCAATAATTTTCAAAAAATTTTCAACAGCTTGCAACAATCCTCAACAATTTATCAACAGTTTGCAATAATTCTCAACAATTTATCAACAGTTTGCAATAATTCTCAACAATTCGTCAATAGATTGCAGAATTTGTCAACAGTTTATCAACAGCTTACAAGATTTGTCAACAATTAATAATCAGTGTATTAATATTGTTACTTTTTTTGCCATTAATTTCGAATTTTAAAAATGTACAAAACGGAGGAATTTTTAATTAAAAATTATCTATTTATATGGAATCAAATAAATATTTTTAGAGAAACAAAGTAAGACTTGCTTTTATTTATAACATGTTACAAATTTACACACTGCATCAAAGAACTCGTACGAGCGCAAGTTTTTATAGACACAACTTTTCCAATCCACTCGTCCAATAAATCGATTTTCTAATTTTTTAAATATAAAACGTTTTTAATTGCAAAAGTAATGCCACAAATCGATGAGAGAATTCCCGTTACCACAATTCAGTAGAAAGTTGTCAAGTTGAAAATTATGTATGCTAAAAATTTAAAAATCATAAAAATACACAAACACAAGTGCTATTTGTCTCTTTTTATTTGTAAACGCACTTTACCAACGCTTCATTTATTTGTCCACTCTGTTATTTTCCTCTCGGGTTTTTTTGTATTTTTAACTTTGGTGTTAGCTTATCAAAATTACCACAACGGTACAGCATGTCATGCACATATGATATGACGTAATGAAGTACCATGGCAGCCACAACCACCTGTACATTCTTGTTATTCGTGACTTTCAGAAAAAAGTGCTGGTAATCTTGCACCAGAATGCTTATCTGACGAAGCTTTTGCACGCGCAAACTCTGGTTATAAATTCACTATTTCGCTTCGGCGTTCCTATGGGACTTTGAACAGTCACTCTAATCATAACTTATGACCGTTTAAAAGACATTTGTTGCATGCGTGACAAATATTAAAGATTTTTATTTCCTCGCGTTTGCTGCAATTATTGCATTCCGTAATTCACCATTTGAATTTCAAATCTTCTTTATCTTGCAACAACTCTCTTTTTTGCAATACTTTCTCATTTGCGAGATTTTCATGATAAAAGGATCAAATTCTCGTTCGTAGAACTACACGTTTTAGCATTCGTCGAAAAACTATCCGGATTTTCAGAAATATTGCTCTGCAAAATTATTGAGACTTTAAAGTAATTGATGTAGGTTTGATACTTTTTTTATTTTCAAAAATTTCTTTGTCCTTTACAAATTTGTTAGTTTTTTGCAAATTTGTTAATTTTTAAAGATTCTTTGCTGATTAAGAAAGTGAGTATTAAAACTACAAAGTATTGTAAGTGATTGATTCGTTGATTTAAAAATATACACCAAGAGATTGATAAATTTTGGCTTTGATATCGAGAATCAAAGTGAATCAAAAAAGGAGTGAATAAATTTTGTAAACCAAAAGAGAGTCCGATAAACTGAAAATTGAAACAAAAGATGTAATTATGTAACAATGAGCGTAATTAACAATATACGTAAATTATAATTAAGAAGTGAATTCAGGAAGCAAACAGAATGCTAAAGTTTAACTCAAATACTGAATTTGTAAGTAAATAATTGTAATAATAATTTACAATGTAAATTGTAAGTGCACAAATGAGAAAAGTAGCCACAAAAGCACTGAATTTAAAATTGAATTATTATTCACAATTTGAAAATTAAGAATTACACGAGAGAACATGAAATGGGCGTCAATGTTCTCTGAGGGTAAGAAATTCAGACAGCCTAGCGTGTCCAATTGTATTTGGTGATTACTTTACATAAACACGAAACGTAAGTTGTAAACTTACCCTGACAGACAAAAGCGTAAAAAAAGTAGTTAAAACATGAATACAAATAGGGATTTAAATTTCTTTCGTTTTATAACACATTTCACGCGCAGGCATTTTGATCACTAGAAAAATGTTAAATTATTCGAGTTTCATTTCGCCCAAATAATTTAAAATTACCAACAATCCTCATTCTAAATTACAACTTCAAATATGTATGTGAACTGGTTCAGAATTACGTACGGTGCCAAGTATTCATGATTATATTTTAAATACACAAAAATTAGTTTTGTTTTTTTCATTATTATAATTCAATAAAAACCTTTGTAACAATATTTATTGTAAGAATTTAAAAAGTGTCTTTCGTTTTTTGTAGAAGTCGTTGATTTTTTTATCGAACGAACTTTGAGTATTTTTTTTGTTTTCACTTTCTTTTAATATTGAATTTAATAATTTGGTTATTTACTATTTTTTGGTGGCTTTTAAAGTATTAAATGTATTAAATGTATAATATTCTGATTTGAAGTTTTGTTAGTCCAAGTTTTCAGGTCTAAATTCAAAGGATTCGAATTATATTTTGTGTTCTTCTTTAATCTTTTTTTCTATTTTTATCTGTATTCGAATGATCTTTTGTATTCATCTTTAATCTTTTTGTCTATTTTTATCTTTATTCGAATGATCTTTTGTTCATCTTTAATCTTCTTTTCTGTTTTTATCTTTTATTCGAATCATATCTTTTGTTTATTATTTATCTTTTGTTTACTATTTATTTTTTTTTACTATTTATCTTTTGTATACTATTTAGCTATTGTTTTTACATTCTTTAACTTTTAAACTTACTATTTAAAAAATAAACACGTGTGTGGAGTTTTTTACCTTCCAATATCGAATAAAAAGTAAATTATACTATTACTATTTAAGTTTATAATTTATTCTTTATTGGTGGCTTTTAAAGTATTAAATATTCTGATTTGCATTTTTGTTTAGTCAATGTTTTCAGGTCAAAGTTAAAAGTATTCCAATAAAAAAAATTGTATTCAAATTTTAAATCTGGATAAAACAGTTTTTTTTAAAAAGATTTTTAGCTGTCGCAATGCAGATTTGAAAAGTTAAGTAGTACAATCGAGTTTTAGTCAGACACATATTGTAATTTTAATTGTAATTTTCCAAAATGATTCCATTAAATTGAATATTAAAAATCCGTAGAATGTGACTACAATAGAATTTTTTACACGTATTGATTCTACAGAAATTCGTATATTAATTCTATAGAAATTCGTATATTAATTCGATAGAAATTCGTATATTAATTGGATAGAAATTCGTATATTAATTCGATAGAAATTCGTATATTAATTCGATAGACATTCGTACAGTGTTTCTACAGAAATTCATAACTATAAAATTTAAATTAAAACATTTTTTTAAATTTAAATTTAACAATTTGTACAACAATTTTTATTGTTTATTTATTGTTTATAAACAATACACAATATCAAAATTTGTATCAAATTCGAAAATCAATATAAGAATGCGTAAATTAATGCGTAAATAAATGCGTAAATACCGTTATTTGAGTAATTAATTAATTTGCATGAGATTTATGAAATTATGAATTATAAATGTATATTGTCAATTGAAAAGACGACTCACCTGGATTGACAGCGTGGCATAGATTGAGGAGCGGCAGCCAACAGAGCAGAAGAACCGCCCTCTGCATCTGCAAAAGAAGAAAGAACAAATAAAAATTAGTAATTTAAACATATCTTTATTCTTTATGTTCGTAATAAAATATAACAGTGTGAAATAAAATGTATAATGAGAACTATAAAGGATGCTTTATGCAGCCTATTGAATCGTTATACAACCTGCAGTACTAAACTTGCACAATAAAGCGCCTCATAAAACTTACATCGTTGGTATCATTAATTTCTGCGACTCTTTCGCAGAATATAATCACTCAGAAAATCCAATTACCTTCTAAAATATTCATTTCAATTTAACTTGCCTTATTTATCTTACACTCTCTGCTTCTTGCTTTCCAGTTTTCATCAGTTCATATCTGAAAATCTTTCAAATTCTTCAAGCCTTTTGTAATATTTAATTTTATAGTTCTCATTGCTTTTAAATCACAAATCATTCAGTTATCAGTGAAAAGAGAATTTTTTGCAACTTTATCAAAGTGTTCAAAGTACCAATATTTTTGCAATTAATTGTAAAAAATATGTACATGTAAAATAATTTAATTTTTGCAATAATTAATTAATATGTATATAATTAAATAAATAATAATTTTTGCAACTTTAATTTATTAATTTGCATATATGCAAATAACCTAGATTATAATTTTCAGATTTAGATCTGCAAAATTATTTGCACAAACCATTAAATATGGATTGAGAATTTTCACAACTAAGAATATTAAATATGGGTTTGAAGCCTACAATACACAAAAGTTTGATTTTGCAATTTTGAATCAATTTGAGGTTCTTTTTCTTGTTTTTAATTCCCGAGAAGCCGGGTTCCTTGAGTTATTGAGTTCGTCTTTTCTTCTTGAATTTATTATTTATCGATTCGCATTGATCACGAGATGCCACTCTTTTGATGCGACAGACAAGAAATTGTCCTCGAAATATGTGGCAGATAATCTTAAAATACTTGGAAAATAAAAATACTACGAGTAAGAAGGTATTCGATAGAGTGCAAGCTTTTATCCGTTACGTGCAAGCAGAAAATATATGATACTAAGCTTTTCAATAGTTAGAACCACCCTCAATCAAACTTCCGATAACGACACGTCTCGTAACTACTAACGATTGAAAGGAAATGTGATATACTTTGGTCCTGATCGCTATGGCTTGTAAAAGAAAAACTAAAAACTAAACTCTCCACATTGCCTGGAGGGCGAAGTTGAGATTTCTAGGTCTTCTGTTATTTTTATACCGACCAAGAATGTGCAATATCATGAAATAGAGTTAAAACCACACCATAAGACGAAATTTTTATGTTTTACTGAACTTTATTTAGAATTTTTAATGCTTATCGTAATTTCAATGTAAAGTTAATGTAATGTTAATGAAGAATCGGAAAAATGAGTCTATGCGGAGGGTCGAGAATTTTTTTTAAAAATATCCGATCCTGTTGAGAAAATTAGAAAATTATCTTATAAAAATTAGAAAATGCAAAAAGAGTTATTTTTGTTCCTACAAAGAGGATCGTGAACTTTTTAAAAAGCTGACACCGCTAGAATGTAATGTTAATGTAATATTAACGCAAAAGTTCGAGAAAATTAAAGAAACTATTCCGATCCTATTGAGAAAATTAAGAAAAAGCAAAAAAGTTATTTCTGTTCCTACAAACAGGATCGTAAACATTTTTAAAGTAACACCGCTACAATGTAATGTTAACGTATTGTAATATTAATATATTGTGATATTAATATATTGAAATATTAATGTATTGTAATGTTCACGTATTTTGTAATCTTAATAATGTAATGTAATGTTTTCAAGTAATGTAATGTATTAAAAGTAAAATTTTGAATAATATAGGTGACATTTGAGATTAATAATCAACAGTATAAAGAAATCAACATCCTAGATTTATTTTTAATTAAGTGTCCAGTAGGAATTTATAACTGACCCTGCTGGGTATATACGCAATGTGCGCCCTAATAACTCGTGTACATTTGACCTATGCATCTATCCTTTGGGAAAATAGTGTCGGCCTACTTTTCACCTGACCTAAAATTGAAATACGCCAATATCAAGCCCGATTTAATTGTACTTATTTCGGTCCTTCTTTTAGAAACAACGATTATTTACACAAATAGTTTTAATTTTAAATTTCATCTACTTGAAATCAATGTAATCCTAAATGAATCAAAATTTCATTGAACGTAACCGAATTTTCGCGATATAGGAGATTTATGGTCATATTTAAAATAAACAAGAAATCAAGAATATTAGCAGAAGAAACAAAGAACAATACCAAGAGGATCGTCAATGTAATAGAATTTTCTAACAATTTAAACAATTTAAATTTAAACAATTTTTTATAACATTAAGCACATTGATTAACATTATTTATTATTAATTAATATTTTTTAATGTTTCTCTCTCTTATTTTGTTTCACGTCTGAAAAATGTAAATAAATATACCAAAAAATATTCTTCTGCATCTTAATAGCAAAAAATGTTTCTGTTATTTTTCAGACATCTAAAAAAATGTAAATGAAGAACAAAAAATGCTTCTATTATTTTATAAACGTCCAAGGAATGTACATAAATAAGAAGAATATAAATATAAACAACTTTTTCTTCGTTTTAGTATAGCACGTGAACAAAAATTTATTCGTTTTCGTATAATAAGTCAATTTATTTGATAAGTGTGATAAATCACTGTCGTTATTCGTTTTTATTATAGACATTTCGACACCACATGTTTGTCATTCTCAATAATCTGTAGACAAAATTTTCATAATAATTGTAACAAACAAGAACAAAACTCAACATTTTTTTAAAATTGTAATCAACTTTTGTTCATTTATTTTATAGACATCGAAAATTCTGAAAATTATAATTTAAAAAAAGTTAACATCCTCTACGAAGAAGCAATTTAATTTACTTTAAGCAATTCGATGCATGTTTATTAAATAATTTATAATTTTTTTAAATAAAAAATATAGATTAATAAACAAAATGTGGACAGTACATTTTTGAAATCCAAAGAAAAGCGACATCTAACTATAAATAACTTTACTTCGTCTCTTCAATTGGCAAAAAGTAAATAAATAATAATAATAATCCAAAAAAGTAAATAAACAATATAAAAGTATAATAATAATATAAAAACAAAGCATACTCTATGAGGAAGCAAAATAATATGGAAATATAATTCAAAAATTATGTTATAAAAATAATATGTGACACGATCTGAAGAAAGGGACCTTAGAAGCATTTGAAAATAGGTTATGTTTACCAACAGCTTTAACTTGATTAATGCTTCCCTTTTAATTATTTGCACACAAAAATTCCATTTTGGAACAAAAGTTTCTCTTAATAGTGTATGTACTAAACATTAAAGAAAACTTCATTTAGTTGCAAATAATTAAAAAAGAAAGCATTTATCAAGTTATGACTACCGTTAAACATAACCTATATTCAAATGTTTCTAAGGTTCCTTTCTTCAGATCGTGTCACATATAATGAAAAAATTATGTTATAAAAATAATATAATGTAAAAATTTTGTTATAAAAATAATATAATGTAAAAATTTTGTTATAAAAATAATATTATGAAAAAATTTTCTTATAAAAATAACATAATGAAAAATTATGTTATAAAAATAACATAATGAAAAAATTTTGTAATAAAAATGACATAATGAAAAAATTATGTTATGAAAATAATATAATGAAAAAACATGTTATAAAATATCGTAATTGAAAGAATGCAACTTTTGTGGTATCACTTTTGCGAATTGCAGGAAAGAAAGAAAGATAAACCCGATACCAGAAGCATGACTAGAATGTAGAAATGACTCTAATGTACATTAATTGAAATAAATGGAGCCATTAATTTATGTTTAGTTAACGACAATTGGTGTATGTAAAGTGTCGTGACTCGGAATTATCGAGCGTAGATCAGTTCATAGACTGGGTGGCATGTCAACATATAGGTATGCAAACAGCAGAGCGTAGAACCGAAATGCGTGTATGTATTTCAGGAAAGCTGTTAATCACGAAGGGACTGCAATCGACCTCTGAACCGTCGGGATGCAATCGACAATTGTATTGTATGCAGTGCTCTGCACAAGAGCAGGAGAGGAGGAAATGTGCTGCTAGAACAACCGGTGCACTTTTGACTCTCACCACGCTCGAAATTGCTTGCGCTATTTGTCGTTTAACAAAAAATGAAAGAAATACTGCCACTGGCAATCAAGCATCACCACTTCAAGATTTATTCGACACAAATGAAATTTTTTCCCCGCAATAACGAATGGTCTTTTAATAATTAAAATTTCATGCGTTTTCTTATAATTGCTTGCATTTTAATTTATTTTTACTTTCAAAACACTGCTTTTCTATGAGGCAAAATTTTTGAAAATAAAATAGTAATATAGTGTTTTTAATTTTTATAAAAAGTAGATTGAATGTAGTATTTTTATAAAAAGTAGATTAAATGTAACATTTTTATAAAAATTAGATTATGGGTAACATTTTCATAAAAATTAAATTAAGTGTAACACTTTTATAAAAATTAGGTCGAATGTAAAATTTTTATAAAAATTGGGTGTGACAGTTTTAGAAAAATTAGATTCAACGTGACATTTTGTGTAGAGTTGTGTATAAATTATGTATTTTTGAAACAAAATTATTTAAATGTAATTGATTAATATGCGCACACATTGTGTCAATATTGTCGAAAACGATGAAACTGAAACTTCTAAAATAATTAACAATTTCACAAAGCGATAATTTACATTATTAATTTCTGAAATTGTTTTTATGATGTATTAATGAATTATTGTATTTTGAATTCATATGGTTTGTTTACAAACCATATACTTTGTTAACGATTCTTTAGGGCAAACCTCAAATTGCCTTTGGGTCTGTTTTAATGAATTATATCAAATTAATTAAAATCTAAATTTATTATGGAACGTAATTGGCGGTTTATAGAAAATAAACGACCTGAAAATTGAATATTATTATTACAGTGCACAAACCACTGAAAAGAAAATGTAACAAGCTAAAAAAATGTAAAAAAATTAAATTGCAATAAATCAAAAGAACTCGAAAATAACGCAGAAATACATCATTGAAGACAATTTCGAAATATTGTTTTTTACAAAATTCTTTTAACAAAATTTCAAATATACAAAAATCATTTGATTTGGAATGGAACATACGAGCATCATAATATGTTTATAATTAAATATCCTTTTAACATTTCGTAACATATCGTTTCAATTCATTTCAACATTTCGTTTCAATAAACTTAATTAAAAAGTGGAATTTTATTTCTCATTGCATCAAACTTTTCCAATGCATGGTAATAGAATAGAAATTTTGTTTGAATTCATGAATTGTATCCATATGTCACGGTTTTGTGTTTAACGGGATCCATTATATTTATTAAATTCATTCTTTCAAATTATTCTGAAATTGAATTTAAAGAACATTTTTTTCATATTAAATTTACATTAAACAGAAACAATATTTTCTCTCTGAGGAAACAATATGGTTAGAGTTGTAAATACAATTTTTGTTTTTTTAATGGTTAGTAACAAGGCCCAATACGTTATTCTTTCAAAGTAATGAAAATTAATGCAATCGAGAAAATCTATGTTTTAAATGAATGTTAAATAAGTAAATAAATACATTAAGTAAATTTAATATTGCAAAATTAATAAATTTTACCGAATCGTTTCTTGATTTAAAACCACGCAATTACGAGCTTATCGTTAAAGGAAAAAAGATAAATAAAAGAAAGGAACATGAAATCAGTAGATTGAGTTTTTCAATTTTGTAAAAAGGATCAAATAACTAATTCAAAAAATAACAAGCAATGTTCTCCGATCTTAAAATAATCGACAAAACTAGAGAGAGCATTTTTCTATCTTTGACTAACGAGTGACGAAAAAGCCAGAAATAAGCAAGAAATGAAAAAAAAGTTTCTATTCCATGAAAGAATCACGAAAGGTATTCAAAAATGAAACATTTTGTATCCTACAGAGAGAATTGAAAACATCAAAAGCCCTACGCCGAGGGTCGAGAAAATTAAAAAAAAATTGCTCCTGTTGAGCTGTCAAAAAATAGATTAATTAGAAAAAAAATTATTTCCGATCCTACAAACAGGATCGTGAAAATGATCTAAAAGAAAGTGACACCACTACAATAAAAAGTAGTACTTTTATACTTGAAAGTATAAAATTTGAGGATTTTAAGTTTCGCAAGTTACTGATTTACAAGTTGGTTAACGAGGTATCTCTTGCATGATCCTTTTAATTGCTTTTGGTGCATCAAAGTAAAGAAATAAAATAGAAAGCGGTTGAAATGTAGTTTCGCAACTAAAGAAAGGGCTATTAAATTATTGAAGACATTCAGTATGTGACGCGTCGTTAACTTTCAAATAAGATAAAGTAGAGGGTTGTGATCGCGGTGGCATTAAAGCCTGTGCCTGCGAGCGGAATTAATGGATCCGTTTATCGGGGAAACGGCTCTAATTCAATAAAGTTCACTGGTGCTTTGACTTGATGAACTGACCTACCAGAGGTGAGTTGCGCATTTGTACAACTTGCTTTGTACAATAGGGCCATAGCTGTAAAACGAAAGGCGTCGAATTAACTTTGATCTTTGAATTGAATAAGTGGCAGCAAAACTCTCATACTCTGACACTCTTTAGCTTTTAACTGATCTTAAATTTCCGCTGTTTGACCCCCTTTGCTTTACATTTAACGTCCCCACAAAGTCAAAATTCAAAGATATAAATTATATGTATTTTATGCAATCTCTGCCTTGCGAGGTGAAATTCCAAATGTATTCATTTCTTTTTAATGTGAAATTAATTAAATGTGACTTTAATCATGTATGTAATTTTCATGCATGCAATTTTCAGGTGTGTAATTTTTTCTAAAAAGTTTTTAAGTATTTGGAACTGTCAAAATTGCAACAGGACATAAATTTACAACTAATAGTTTTTGGAAAATATACGTCAAGATGATACATGATGATAGTTTTTAGAAAAATTAGGGAAAGTGAATTTTAAGAAAACAGTCTACAATGTCTTAGCATATATTCAAGTAAATTATTACTGCTTTGCTTGATAAATAAGGTCAGTGTTAGGTCAGTCAGAAAATAAGACATTTTTAACGCACTGCTTGAGAGGACTACTTTTTCTAAATTCCCGAAGCAACAGAAGATGCTTAAAATTTTAACAAGAGAAGCACAACGAACGATTTCGCACATTTTGGCAGTCATTTAAAAAAAAATTCCAAAATTTTAAAACAAAAATTCTGTGACGATTTTAATGATTAAATTAATAATTACTTATTATACTTTATCAATAATTGTACTTTAATAATCATTGCACTTTAGTATAATCTAAATTTGAAATCATCTTTAAATTAACCACTTTCCTGAAATAATTACGTACGAAATTAATTGGTAGATGGATAAGGAAAAAAAATCTTTGAGCGTCAAAAATTAAAATATCAAATTCGTAATAACGCGACGATAGAATTTTATAACATGCATGACGTTTTTCGAAATCATCGATTTTTCGAAGAGATATCTTTGATGCTGTCTATACAATTTGTCGTTGTCCAACATACAGCATTGTGCGCAATGTTACCCTGCTTCGGATAATTTGCTGGAACATGAAGACCATGAAGTTTCAGGAGGGTGAAATTAGGATAATTAAGGAGTAACTGGTTCGTGCCTAAGCTTCCATACGGCCTTAACCGGCCAAGATAAAAACGAAATTCCTTTTTAACAACCTCTGTCCGTGACCATTCTCAAAATGAAGCGAATAAAATATTTACTAAAGATTAGCGTATCTTAAAATTCATATTTTTAATTAAACTCGTCCCGGCTCTTTTATTACTTAGTTTCACTTCTTTTGTTCTCAAAAACAAACAACTTCAAGTAATGAATTTCTTTCTTTCAACAAAAAAACGCTTTTTGGAAAAGGGAATTAAAAAAATCCATTTTAATGGAATTAAATTTTAATGAAAATCCATTTTATGCCACTTCCATTTTTTATATTTTGTAACAAGTCTTGTAAGTTACGTATATATTAAATAATATAGGCATTTAAAAAGATCAACTTTATTACATGAACAGTATGAAAGGATTCAAGCTAGATAGTAGAAAAAGTAAGCATAGTGAGACCAACAATGCAGTAAAAAAATCCAAAGTCAGACAGTAGAAAAAGCAACCATAGTCGGCCTAACGAAATAAGAGAGATTTTAAACCAGAGAGTAGAAAAAGCAAACATAGTCAGACCGAAGCAGTAAGAAAGATTTAAAACCAGTCAGTAGAAAAAGCAAGCATTGTCAGACTAACAAAGCAAAAGAATTTAGAATAAGACAGTAGAAAAAGCAAACATAGTCATCCCAACGATGATTTTAAACCAGATAGTAGAAAAAGTAAACATAGTCAGACCGCCACGGTTACAAAGATTAAAAACCAGTCAGTAGAAAAAGCAAGAAATGTCACACCAACGAAGGAAGAAAATTTAAAATAAGACAGTAGAAAAAGCAAACATAGTCAGCCCAACGAAAAAAGAGAGATTTTAAACCAGAGAGTAGGAAAAGCAAATATAATCAGATCGACGCACTAAGAAAGATTTAAAACCAGCTAGTAGAAGAAGTAAGCAATATCAGACCAAAAAACAAATTAAAAAAAAAATAATAAAAACAAATTTTAAAAAAGACAGTAGAAAAAGCAAGTATTGTCAAACCAACAAAGCAAACTTTAAAGTAAGACAGTAGAAAAAGCAAGCAACGTCAGACCAACAAAGCAAACTTTAAAGTATGACAGTAGAAAAAGCAAGCAATGTCAGACCAACGAAAAATATTTTTTAAGACAGTAGAAGAATCAAGCTAACACTTCATTTGGTCTGACAATTTTTGCTTTATCTATTGTTTTATTTTAAACTTTCCTTGCTACATTGGTCTGACTGTGCAAGCTTTTTCTACTGACTGAATTTAAACCTTTCTTACAACGTTGGTCTGGCTCTGTCTGGATTTTTACTTTCTAATTGTGTTAGTCTGACTATAAGTGCTTTTTCCACTGCCTCGTTTTAAATATTTCTCGTTGCGTTAGTCTGACTATACTAGCTTTTTCTACTGTCTGGATTTAAATCTTTCTGTGTTGGGCAGACTATGTTTGATTTTTCTACTTTGATGATTTGATTTGTTTAATTTTTTCTACAGGTTTTAAATCTCCCTTCTTATATTTATAAAATTCAAAGAGATAAAATGAAAATAGAAAAAATGAAAATACCTTAGAGAGAATGTAGTTTTCTAAATGAAAAATTGCAGTTTTTGAAGCTAGCAGTTCTTAAAAATACTAGTATAACTAAAATAATTAACTAAAGAACTAGTCTCTTTAGTCTTAATTTAATAATAAGAAATAGAAAACTTGATCAAAAATGTTTTATAAAAACAAAAGAGTACCCGTAATAGTAAAAATTGAACGACAATGAACATAAATTAATTCATGAAAACCTGTAAATTAAAAAATAGCGATAATAAAAAAATGCATATAATCCTTGAATAAAGAGAAAAAAATGTCAGTGACGTGGATATATGTTTGATTCAAAGGGTTATCCATTTTCATCAAAATCCCTTCTACATGAGAGGATGGAATTTATGTGAAACGACGTTAAGTGTTTCGTCATAGGAGCTGTTGCTTATAATGGAGGCCCAGTGTAACAACGAGCGGTGTCAGTTTCAGAGCTTTGCAAGGACTATGAGCATGTCATTGACGTTGTTATCGTCAGCAAGGTCACTCAGCTCTTGTTAAATGCAAGCATACGATGCTACAACACGGAGAATCGATCATAGAAAGGCTTTCAATTCTCCATGTAACGGCTCTAAAGCTCATCCGGAATACTGCCTATGCACAACATCAGCGCTAAAGCAAATTCGCTAACATGATCCACTCACCAGTTGGATTCTTTAATCGAACACCAAAATTCGATGGCTACAAATACCAATATCACTTCTTCCAGACACACCTCTTTTGCATACAAAGAACTTGGCAATAGAACTGCTCTCAGGTCTCGATAAAGTATTTTTGAATTTTTGCCAAGTCATAAGCGATCAGGAGCACCTTATCTACAACCACCTTCGTTATTAGCTTCGGTAAATGCTTTTTTAGTTTATCGAATTTTGAGGCTTTTTAACAAAATACGATTACTTCATAACACCTAAGTGTTGTTGAAAACGAGTTTTCTTATTTTCATTATTATTTTTATTATTGTTTATTATTATTATGATTGTTTATTAGTATTATTATATTATTGTTTATTATTATTATGATTGTTTATTAGTATTATTAGTATTATTGTTATTATTGTTGTTATTATTATTGTTGTCATTATTATTCTTATTATTGTTGTTGTTATTATTATTGTTGTTATTTTTATTTCTATTATTATTCATTTATTTATTTATATTCTCCTGATGCTCATTTGTTCCGTAAACTCATTTTATGAATTTTGTATCCTCCTGTAATAATGTTTTAACGAGATGTCTTATAAATGGTAATTTTCCAATTTTTTCAGGATTTTATTAGAATCAGAATACAAAAACAAAAAAGTCCACTTCGCACTTAAATCTTCCTTTTCGGAACCAAGAATCCATCAAACCTGGAAAATCGTGAAGAGTAGGAAGTAATAAATCATCAGGGATCTTTGCAAAATTGACTGAGAATTAGAAAGGGGAGGAAAAAATTGATTTGATGATCCGAACACTTTTATGCAAAAGTGTTACTATATCTGAAAATTACAAGTAACATTTCGTAGCACACTACTCTGAATCGCACTCCCGTATAATTAAGAGCCGTAAACATGCTTCATCGTAGGTAATCAGAGCTTTTTGATCGCCATAATTTCTAGTGATATTGGTCCTAAAATAGACGCCGTACTATTAACGTGACCACTATATTTTCCAAAGATATCACTAATTACTCTCTAAGCAAATTTGAATAATCCTTTCCTTGTATGCGAAAAAATAGGGAAAATTTGATCTACTTTTCGTGTCTTTAAAATATAAGCAAGAATTGAAAAAAGTGAAGAGCAATAGAACACCGAAACTCAATTAGAGAAAGTATTTAGAATGAAGAAAAAACTTCATTGAAAAATTTACTTTCATTGAAGAACGAACTTCATTCAAACAGAGCTTGCAATGAAGAAATAACTTCACTCATAAAAAAGCTTGTAATGAAGAAAGGACTTTATTCACAAAAGAGCTTGCAATGAAGAAAAAACTTTATTTAAAAAAGAACTTGTATTGAAGAACGAACTTCATTGAAAACAGAGCTTGCAATGAAGAAAGAATATCATTGAAAAAGAGCTTTTAATGAAGAAAAAACTTTATTGAATATGAGCTTGCAATAAAGAAAGAACTTCATTGAAAAAGAGCTTGCAATAAAGAAAGAACTTCATTGAAAACAGAGCTTGCACTGAAGAAAAAACTTCATTGAATAAGAGCTTGCAATAAATAAAGAACTTCTTTAAAAAATTACTTGTATTGAAGAAAGAACTTGCAATTGAGAAAGAATTTGGAATGAAGTATGAACTTCATTGAAGTAAGAAGTTCCTTAAAGGAATTAATTTTGTTGATA
>WNHD01003072.1:0-13459 GCA_011057455.1 Ganaspis sp. Gsp50
ACACTACATTAGTGACGTCAAAACAAACGCGTGCGTTAGCTTTACGTCGCCGTCGCGTGCGTTTCGACTTTACGCACGCCCATTCTGGAATCAGCCTTAATCAAATGGGAAAACGTCGCCGTTGAGTGCGCGTAGGCATTCTGCGTGTCAATTGTGGAACCGGCCTTGTCTATGTAGATACAGCATTAATCCAATCTAATTCTACACGGCGCGTAAAATCGCAGCTACGCTTATGCAGTGACATGAGAAAGAAAAGAAAAAATATATATATCTGTCCTTTTCTTTCTCATTCGTTTGCGTGAGCGTTGCTGTTTTTAACTGTCGTGTAGAACCACGGTCCATTTCGACATTACGCTGTATCTACATGACAGCACGAACAGCGCGTTTTTATGCAGTACGCAGAGTTTGCAATGTTTTGGTTGGCTACAACTCTGCGTACTTCGTATAAACGCGCAGTTCGTGCTGTCATGCAGATCACGCGCGCAGGAATGCGTGAGCTGCATCTGACGTAGCCCGTCGCAACACACATACATACATATATGAGTCAACAGATCTTCAGACAAGCGTTAATACGTGTGAAAGTGCGTGAGCCGCGTTGGTTTGCTTTGGAGATAGGGCATTAGGTTTTTTAAACAATTTCAATAAAAATGAAAGTAGATACTGTAAAAACGATAGGATATTTATTTGGAAGGTGGTAATAATTTAATTTGAAGCAATTATTTCTTTGTCTCGCAGTAGAGTAGACTTTTGATAGCAGTGCTAATTAGATCAGGAACGCTTGTCTACCTCCAGACCGTAGCATGGAAGTTTCATTCCACTTCTGAGCAATATCTGGCGAGACTGTCTACTATGGGTCTAGAAAGACGCTAGATGGTTTGTTAAGAGCTCTGTCAGGGACCTAAAATTTTTCCACGCGGGATATTAAATAAAAAAAATTTTCGGTTATATAATCAAAAATTCAAAAAAATCCGAACAAAAATCCCTGTACAAGTTTTAAAATCCGTCCATTCGTTCAAAAGTTATATTATTTTAAAAATGACAATGCACGAAAATACTTTTACTAAGATGAGTTATTTTTCAGAGAATGACTTATTTGTGCTCCCAACAGCAATGCCTTTATTGTTAATTTGTTTAAAATAGTAACTTTTTTTTGAGTGTTCTGAAAAGAACGGATAAGCCGTCGAAATATTACGCTTTGTTAATTCTACTTTTAACTTTATTTGGTTTAACTTTAAGTGATAGAAAGTTTTTTCCTTTTTTGAAAAAATTACTGAATGATACATTCTTAACAATATACATTGTAAATTAGGCTAGTTTTTAGTCAAATTCGAATAACAATAATAGAATATCCAAGAAATCTCTGGTTTAAAAAGTTATATTACTTTTTAAAAACAAGATAGTAATAATTGGTGAAACAGTTCTGTGGAATGCGTTCTGAGAAAATTCCTTACAGAATCTCCGAAAAAAATCCGCAAAATTTTCATAAGAATTTACTGGAGCTTCAGAACAAGTTCGCAGAACATCCTGCAACACAATAGCCGGATATTCCATGCTAAGAAATTCTCAAACATCAACTAAGAGCTAAATTATTTCTAAAAAACTTATATGAAAAATATAAATATAATATAAACCGGTTATTTAAAATATAATTAAAATATAAATAAGGTCATTTTCGGCGGTACATTCGCCAGTATAATATTATATGATCAAATATTTTTTAGTTCCAAAATACTTCTAATATATATATATATATATAAAACAGTTTTCTTTTTTTTAGAAGCTATAATTTATTCGACAAGTGATTTGAATGGAAGTTCTGAACAGATTCAAGATGAATTGGACTCAGAAGCTAAAAACCAGGTAACGTCTCCAACAATAGAAAGTTTTGTGGCGTTGCAGACTGACTTTCATCAGCAAATGGTTACTCCTCAAGAAGTGATTGGTAATTGGGAATTTGAAAATAAACTTCTGGACACTAGCGACAATAATAATACCACAAATAGTTTAACATATATAAATGAAGATCTTATACCTAGATCATTCTATCTAATTGAACGTTTCGATAAAGACAAAATATTTGATTCGCAAAAATTACTGGAAAGTAGCACCAAACCACTAGAACCATTTAACTATTCACAACTGCAAGTTAAACCTTTTTGTAAAACTTTGCACTCGACAAAAAAAGATGAAAATTTACATTACGATGGTCAATTAAATTTAAATAAACTTGAAATAAAGCAGGCCGAAAGAAGGGATAAATATTTAGAGAAACTAGGATCAGAAACAGCAGTAAATACATCAAATGATGAAGATTTTATAAAAACTCTTGTCGGCAAAGCTGAAAGTGGAAAAATCTTGAGTTCCAACATAAACAAGAAAAACAATTCAATAGAAAAGTTTGATTATTCTAATATTGAATTGATGAATGAAGGGAGTACAAACCAAGCTCAATTAACCGCAAATTTAAAAACAAATCATAAAGTTTCCCGAACAGCAAAAACAAATGAATTGCACGATGGAGATACAATTATGAGTATACATTCAAAAACTGAATCTATTAAGAATATATCTTCTACTTCCGATCTATTTTTAGAGAAACAGAGTAAATTTTCTTTTAAAGAAGATGCAATTCAACAATTTGTATCTAGTAAGACCTCTATACCGATGCAACTTCTGACACCACTAATTTCAACAGCTTTCCAAAATGATCAGTGTTCTAAAGGATTACTGTTTGAATCTCAATCAATTCAAAGTAATTCAGAAAGTATAAAACAAGAAAATGATCATTTACCACTGAATGAGAGCTGCGGGAAATTAATTCAAAATAAAGAAGGAAATTTAATTCGAAACAGATATGCTGTTGATATTCAAAAAATAAATAGTGATGAAACATTAACGGTTAATGTCAATTCGGTTACAATAAATAATGAAACAAACGTTGAAGAGACATTTAAAAATAATTTAACATCAATTCAATCTGAAGAGAAACATGATTTGTTAAAAATTGATAGTAACAAAACAACAGAATATATTAAAACGAAAAAAATACATATTAACTGTAACATTGCACCTAATACTTATCAAATGAACAACCAAAATATTGAAGAAATTATACCTGATCGTTTCATAAAATTCAAGAACTCTGATATGAATTGTAATAAACTTTCAACGCCAATATTAGAAACTACTAAAGTACTACATTACAATCCCCAGGAACTAATGCTTAGCACTGTAAATAATATAACAAAAATTCAAGGCGATAATAGCGCAAATATTGATCCATTCCAACTGAATCCACTGTTCAAATTAAGACACAGTATTACTAAAACGGATTCGTTAATTTCATTAAATAATGAAGAAAATAATATAATTTCTAAAAAAAATAATTTAGAATTACTAGGTCAAAACATAAATTTAATGGATCAAGAGAATTTTCAGATTCCTAAATTAACTACTGCAGTAGAACCATTTCAAAATGAAGATGATTCCATTTACTCCTACTTATCCTTAAAGGAAGAATTGCCTTCTAAAAATGAATTAAAATTATCTAGAATAGATGATAAAACATCTCCACCTGCATCCGAAAAAAATCCACCTGTGAAACATGAAACAAAAGAAAATTCTCAAAATATAGGAACATGTTGTAAATCTGATAGTTCTAAGAAACAAAAAAGTACAATGTACACCTTTTTATCCAATACATCAGGACATGAAAAAACTACACTGAAGAATAAACCTTGCATTTCAGAGAATAATCGAAGTTTTGTGTCATCGGTTTCAGTAAATATTACTAATAACAATAAAATAGCTACTGATACTACAACTGAGTCAGCTGCTACTGGTACCACTGCTATTACTTCAGATATTACTACCACTACTATTTCTACTAATACTACTACTGCTACAACATGCACTAGTCTTACGAATAAAAATAATAATACTGATAATTGTTTATCTTCTTCTTACGGCACTATTCTTCAAGCTACTAATAAAGAACAGAAATATAAGTGTTTAGATTTAGCTCAAAATGATATTCAGAATGATAAAAATATTATTATGAATAATTTAATCACAGAAGAAATAAAATGGCATAAAAATTCGATAAACATCGAGACTCCTGTAAAGGAAGGCGAAAATCATAATAAAGATCAAATATTGAATGCTTCATTAGTTGATCAAGCAGATTCATATAAGAATTTTAATCAAAACACAATAAATACATCCGATGAACTGGTCCAAAATCTTGACACTATTTCCAATACCTTAAGACAAAAAGAGAAAACTCCTTTGATTCAAGCATCTGATTCTACATTTATCAATGTATCAGCCTCAGAAAAAAATGTAAATTTTAATAAAAAGTTCCTAAATAAATCGAAAAAAGATAACATTAGAAATATAAGTTGTATGCACAGAAGGAATTTACTAACAAATACAGATCAGGATAAAATCGAAAAACCACGGAAAACATCACAAACGCAGCAGAATCAAAAAAAGTCTGAGAAATTTTTCAAATTAACATCCCATCAGCCAATTACTACATATTCGAAAGTAGGTGGAAATAAAAATAGATCGAAATCCCCAATGAAAAGAATTCTTGGAAGAAGATCTCCTGTTAAATGGTGTAGAAAATCAGTTGTGCCCAAAAAATACGATATTGTTAAAAATATAATTCCAAAGTCCTTTGTAAATCAAAAAGAAATAAGGAATAAAGTTTCTAGAATACCAATAGCGAAAACAGTAGTACAAAAAGGTATTTGGGTAAAAAGTAAAAACGAAAACGTCATTTTAAAACCTGTAACAAAGATTCAAAAAATAAAAACGTCTCAACATTTTTCAAAATCTAAATATGACAATACCAAAGCTACAATTAGCCAAAAAGAAAACAAAGTAAATCAATCTTTATATGTGAACAATTGTGACGAAACTTGGAAAATAGAGAAGAAAAATTTACCTTCTAAGATTCCTATTATGAAAGGAAGTAAACGAATTCCTGCGCAAAATGTTTTAGTAGAAATTCAAAAACAGATTGACACCAAACTCTTTAAACCTCTTTCGATATTCCCTGAAAATTTTAAAGCAAAAAATATAATTAAAAAAAATCAAACCATAAAATCGGATTCCACTGATCAAGTAGATTCATCTCATGTCCAAAACACTGAAAATACCTTAAGTACAGAAAAATTAAAAAATGAGAAACAACTTAGCATTGAGATAAATAAGGAAACACTAAGTGAAGCTAGAGATAATGGGAATAAAGCCATTACAAAGAAACCAATACATACCGAATCAAATTCTGATACTGAAAATTCTGAATATGAATCAATTTCAGAAGGATCTGTTAGCCTACATTTTAAATGTAATACAAAACAATTAGAGACAGCTTTTTCAAATAGCAGAGAAGAATTACAAAAAGAAATAACGAATGAATCTGAAAACCAATTAGAAGAAAAAGCTCAAAATTACATTAAAGAACAATTGATAGAAACTTTTCAAAAAGATTCAGGGTTTACTGAAAAATCTGCAAATAAATCTGGAGATGAATTTCATGATATAATTTCAGAAGAATCTGTTCAAGCAACTCCAAAAAATTTAAGCATGAAACTTTTTGAACAAACTTTAGAAGAGTCTGAAAATGAGAGTCCGGATGAAACTTCGGAAGGATCTATTGAATTATCTTCTGAAGACTCTCAAGAGAAGTCTGAAAAAGTGTCTCAAGAAATGTCTCAAGAAGAATCTTCTGAAGAATCATTTGACGACTATCAAGGTGAGCATAATGAAGAGTCAAGCATTGAGTCAGCAATTTCATACGAATCACATAGCTCTCTTGATATATTAGCTAATGCTGATTACTTACTGGAAAAAACTTTGAATAAAATAAAAGCAGAAATATCAGAGTATGAAGATGAACATAAGTCTGAATGTGAAAAGACAACAAACTTGGAGGAAATAGGCAATACTGTTACTTTTTTAAAGACAAAGAATGATTTAAATCAAGGGCAATATGACACGCTGTCAATACGCAATAACTCACCTCTTGAAGAAACTGTTGATATGTCAACAGTGACAACAGCTAAGTTATATTTACTGGAGAAGGTTGAACATGAAAATCAAGATGCTCCTAAATTCATAGATGCGACGGTACCGAAAAATTACCCTGTTAAAGAAAATGAAGTTATCCAACTTTCAGCTTGTAATGAAAAACAAAACAGTGATAAATTTCAAAAAAGATATTCTATGGTTGCTACTTTTGTTCAACAATTTGAGGAAAATGGGACAAAAATCACACCAAGAGAAAAAACAGCTGACAAGGAATCTAGAAAAAAGAAGAATATCATCAAGGAGTCTCCCCTAACCGAAAGGGAGGTCAGTAAAAATAAAGTACCAAGGAATGTTTAATGCCAATCGTGAAAACCTTATTCTTGACAAAACAATGTCTACAAAGAGCTCGATCAAAGTCAATCTGTTGTCAGTTAAATTTTTTCCTTTGCACGTATTTTCTAACCTTAGAATTAAGTCTAACATACATTAAGATGCATTTGGGTACACATTTTCTAAATATTTATTAATTTTTATCACTTTTTCTTAATATTCCATTCACGAAACAACCTATAGAGCACAAGTCCCATATCTGTGTTTTTCTTTTACTTGTAATAATAGAGAAAAAGACAAAAGTATACATCTGATTCTGTCTCTCTGATTACAATGCAACGCACAACGCAGTCATGTGATTTCACTCTGAAAGCTTTAAAATTTTACAACAGTTATCTCTGTTAATATATGAAAGTATAATTTCATATATTTTTGTTGTGAACAATGGCTATGGATTTACTCTTATTAGTAATGCCAAAGTCTAGAAACGTTTTAATTAAAAACACATTTTAATTAATTAGAAGTACCGATTTAATAATATTATAATTAAACAAGTTAAATGTACCAAATATTCGGACACGAGGCTGAAGAAGTCAAACTCAATAAAAACTTCAGCACTGATTTTTTATTGTATATGAGGAGACGACACCACAATAGTTATTTATGCAACTAGGGCGCAAAAATAGGGTAATCGAGACACGTGTCGAGATTTTCCTAGTAGCGCCCATGTTACATACATAATTGTTTGTAATATTGTGTCTTAAAAACTCAACTTTTTATACTCCCTAGTAAGTAAAAAGTAGTTTTTAAGGCACAGTATTACAAAAAGTATATTGTCATAATTTCTAATGAGCTCACCCGTTTTTATACTGCAGGCACGCAGAGAGCCCCGTCCGACCATCCTTTTTTTAAGAATGTATTCACTTTTAATAATATCAAAAAATCCACTTACTGCTAACACCAAGACGGAAGAATAAAATCATAGTGACAAGAAACCTGCGTCTCATCGACAACGAAAATTCTAGAATTTCTCTGCGCAAGTGCGTCGTATTATAATGCGTGCTTAAATGATCAAGACAATAGTTTCCATATCGACCGCTGCGAATGAATTTATTGACCATCGATTATCGATTATGTCCAAACGGCACGAGTGCACCCACTACATTTTTCAGTTGAAAGATTGTCAACTTATATTGACAGGTGAACATAAACAGAACAACATTTCTGGAGAATACAGGATACTTTGTGAATTCGGGATTCACATCCGAATTCAGTATCCGGTCAAAGTACCACGACGACCGAAGATGTCTAAGGATGATATCCACGAAGACGTTAAGTAGACAGATGGGAAATTTGTAAGCTTCTTGGACAGATAATTTGACAGCTCTTTGTCTCTTGCAAAGTTCATCGATAATAATAATCAGTGCTCGTGTGCGTAAAGTGATTTTAAAATAATTAGTTTTAATTGTCCAAGATTTTAAGTTTACCGGTTTGAAAAGTTCGCAGCTATTAAAATACAATCAGGTAATGAACTTTACAAGTACAAGTTACTTTACAAAACAAATCAGAATTGATCAAAATAAAATTATTAAGTGAAGTTAAATAAACATAATCAAGAAATTCTGCGTAATAATCTTACCACGTCCCAAAACTGAGAGAATTGGTTCAATAAAGTTGTGCAGACTGGTATTCCAGCAAATTTTACTGAACAGTTACAGAACAGCAGTTCCGATTAGGCGGAAGTGTCATGGATGGGGTTACGTGACACAACTCTCCCTACGGGATCTCTACTCTTTGAGAATCCAAATTTCTCCCTCGTAAATAACCTATCATTCCGGATACAATTGGGATAATATCCAGGCCAGGAATCTTTTGCATCGTTACCAATTTATTAGTTACGATTTTATGTCAGACCCCACGGATCCTAATCGACATTCTCGATTACGCCCTTCCAACTACGACTGGCCTCCTGGCATCCTTAAATGCTTCTTTTAGCAGAGGAACTTCCTAAGAACGGATATGTCCTCCTAGCATAAAAGTATGTCTTTTACCATGAGGACAGCGTTTCTGACCACCAGTAGTGCAAGGAGCGTTTCCTGGAAGCGTCGTATCGATGTGTCGCAAGCGGCGACAATCATATTGGTCGCAGCTTGCACCTTACCTTCCACTGTTCGTCCTCTTGACCCAGAACAATTCTTCAATTAAGCGGGTTTCTTCCAGGGCTTGGCCGAACTTTTCCTTGAAGTGTCTTACTATTCCATGAAGGTCGCTTTCGACGGAACGCTTCCTGTCTCTGGATACTTCGCGTGTCTCCCACTGAGACTGAAAACTCGATACACTGGTGGTCCCTATTAATATAATACTCCGAGACACGCCAGTTACTTGCGTGGCTAAATAGGGAAGATGGTACTATAAGATCTATAATAATCGATCCAATTGTATCTTTTCTGAAAGTCAAAGCATTTCCCGGAGACCATTTCATCGATTCTTTCTCCTCTCTTATCGAGCCTTGCCCCCCCCCCCTCCACTCAGGCGATTTTTTAATTAAAGTCACCAGTGAGAAACATTTTTGAAAATATGATCCTCAGGCCTCTTCCTTTTCAAGCTGATGTTGCTGTTCTTTGCTGAAGTAGAAGCCAATGCACTAAGCTTTAACTTGGGTTTAAGGATAGGTCGAGTCACTCTAAACTCCCTTTCCTAAAGACATCTGCATCTCTTTTGACATTTTCGGCTATATCGGAAAGAGTCTTGCCCTGCCAAGCAACCTTATCGGGTTGTTTCTGCACATGCTGTAATCCCTATTCCTGGAACCCTGATCCACCTTTGGGACCGTCGTTGGACTTAAACCCACTCTGTCGCCGTGGCGACTTCGTCCAAATCCTGCGGTTATCCTGCGTAAATCAGCATAAAATAGGCAACAAACAAATCAAAACAAAAAGCTAGTCAACAAAGGCAAAATCCTATATTCACCCAGACTGAATTGAGCTTAGGATTCAAATCAGGAATAAATTAAATATCAATACCGTCAATTTTGCACTGCAACCACTAAACTTAAGCCTTCTTACCAGAAAATCTTGCTTGATGCTTTCATTGAATATTTTGGAATATTACAATGCTTACAATGATTGCAATATTACAATGATTCAGGTAATGTTGGTGCAAACAGAAAAATGTCTGCATATGAGAAAACCTTTAAATTTATTAGATTTTGAAGCCAGTTCGCGCGTAAATGTGAAGTCCATATTAAATCAACAATCACGGACAAGAATTTATCGGTAGCAAAATAGAAAAAGCGGATAATGCAATATATAATAATAATACATGCAACCACAAATTCTCTGAATCAGAGATATTGAAACCGGTGCTATCGCTTCTGTTAGTATACTCTGATACTTCTACAAATTTTATAAACTTTTAAGCTTTTATTTGGTTATCTACACTTACGTAGAATCTTTATTTATTTTTTAAACGAGAACAATTTTGCTAATTGTAATATATACTATAATTAAACAGAATTTTGAGCAATAAATGTATAACCACTTTGAGGGTTAGGTCGACTTTTGTTTTATATTCAATGTCACCGTTTCAGAGGTGTTCATTTTATAGCCAATTCGCATTGTGTCTGTGGTACAGTTAAATATCTTAAAGAATAACATTTTCACTATTGTAGGGAATTTGGAATATCTATGGCTCCATTTTAACAAAATGTATGCCTATTACAGTGAATAATTTCTCTAGTTTGCCTGAAGTTTTTTTACCGTGTATCTTTAGCACAGTATATTAAAGAGTGTTTCTGCAACGTAATCTCAAACTTAAAATCGTATCGAGCGACACACAATTAAGAAAAATCTAAATTACAATTCTATCTCTCGACACTGAGAGAACCATCCACGCACATCCATGTTCAAATCTGGAATTCCAAATCATGCATGATTTGACCAATCCGTGCTATTTGACGATTCTAGGTCTGCTCCCCAGAGGCTCTTGATAGGTTTATCTGATATCTCCAAGAAATTTTGAGAAACACTAATGAAGCATCTGTTTTTCCTTTCATTTAGGATAATTTTTGTCATTTACTAACTAATAAAAACTAATGTGTACTTCTTAAATCTTCTACAGTTGTCACCATTAGACGTATAAAAATTGAACCAAGAAAATTGTTGATTATCAAAGAAAAGAGAATTGTACAATTTTTAATATAAGCGTTATGTTATGCGAACATGAATTCCAACATGAATGTTACTATACAGTATACATAGTAGGATTATTTGCTTACAGAGAGTTGCACGTCGATTATTAGCAGAAGGTAAGGTAGCAAATTATGATGAAGCAGAAGTAGCCGCAAGTTTATTATCTCTTAAATTCGAGGACGTTGAAGCCCTTAATGCAGCAAAAGAATGTTCGACTGTAGAATCAGCTTTAGCTTTTTTGCAACAAGAATGTGAACTTTGTACAAGTCGCTTTTCAATGAACCAGGTAAAAGCAATTAAATATCAATTCTGTCTAAAACAAAGTTAATTCCAAAGAAGCTTGGTAATTAAAATGTGCAGAATCAGCATCGAATGCTTCTGTCTTCGCAAACTGAAGCAGTGTGATTTCAGTGAACATGCAGCTTCTCAAAGTGGCGTATCTAGACCAAGTGACACCTGAGACAATCATGGACAGTGTCCCCAGTAAAAAGCGAGATATAATGTCTGCAGTGTAGCATTAATAGCTCGTTAGCAACGTGTATATGACTTATGCGTATAGAACTGGGATTCCATTTTGCAGACAATCAAATTTTTTCTGCATAAATTTTTAAAATGGAATTTAAAAAAATTAAATTAAGTTTATTTTCAATTTCTTCCACTGAATACAAAATAATTGAATAATATAATATTTAAAACCATAATATTTTTAAAAAAAATAACTTTTTTCAATTCCTCGCTTCTTACTGGGTCACACCAAAAACTACATAGATAGCACCGCAATTTTCAGGAAGTTGGTAGGAATTTTTTCTTGTTAATTCCCCTGGAAACTTTTTGCCAACTTTCCTTATATGCGACAATGTCCGCCCTTGGAAGCTTTCTACCACCCAGTAAAAAAAAGGATAATTTAGAAACGGAAAAGATGATTAGACAAGCCTTATGTGTAATTATCTTTTGCTTTTCGGTGATTATACTGGTTTGACAAATCACCCGATACACTATGTATATCTGTAATATCACCAATATTTATTCGTCTGAAGAAATTAAACAACTATTAAAAGGTTAATCAAAATAACACTAAGAGATAATTAGACTCCTATACAATCGAATAATATCTTTGGCGAAAAATAATTCTAAATTATAAAAGAAATAAAACGAATCAAATATCAAATACGACAGTCGACAAAGGTTATGTGTTTTATGAAGCGGTTGGAAAACTGTTCAAACATATCAGCGCTAAATTCATAACGGATGAAAATAACGTAACGTATCGATCCTGCAACATAATCGAGGCACGCATGGACAGAAGAATTTTAACACACATTTTTAAAAAAGAATCAAGAGGAGTTCTGAACTATTCACACAGCGTATCTGCGAATCGCAGACAATTAAGTAAAGAACGTAAGTACTGATGGTTGAACCCAAATGAATTCAACACAGCAGTACAGAAAACAGCCGTTTATTGAGGAAAAGGGATCCCCTAAGAGAGACTGTTTTACAGTTTAATTCAGTTAACAGCACACTATAAATGGTTGTAAAAGAATAATTCTGTAATTAAATAATATTATCTTAACAGTTGAAACTGCTAGGTAACTTCAAGGAAGTTTCCCGGCAAGTTCTCCGAAATTTTACGGAAAGTTTCCAAGGACGAACATTATCGTATACCTATAAGGAAAATTATTGATAATTTCCTAAGAATTTCGGTACTATTTGGGTTATTATATTGAAAAAGATGCTTCTGTAAATCTGAAAGCTTGGTTTGGATAAATATTAGTGCCATTTGTATAATTTTAAAAAGTAGCTTTAACACTGTTGATATTTAAGGAATATTCAGAGTGTATTAATTGTTAGAGGTAATATCACAGTACAAAAGCCATGTGATGATTGACCAAAAAATAAAGTTTAGAAAATTAATTCAATATAACTTAAAATAATATATGGGACATTCCACGTCAACCGGAACACCGCCCTGTCCAAAATTGATATTCATGCATTTCAATGATTCTTAGCTTAAAATGTTCGCTAAGGATCTTTCTTTAAAATCCCATGTGGCATTTTTTAAAATTTTAAAATTGCGGCTCAAAATGGAGGCTCAAAGCCTGAAAAAAATGAAGAGTTAAATTTGAGAATTCTCTTAAAAATCGAAATGGAAACCGAATCAATTGGCTATAGTCTTAAAATGTTGATAATTGACGTCCTTAAATAGTTAGCATAATAAGTTAAGAAAATCCAAAATGGCGGATTCAATATGGCAGCCAATTTTTTAAAAATTGTTTGAGTTGCATGAAACTTATTATCTAGGGGTTTTCGGGGTCACTGATTACAAATATATAAATAGTTTTTTTAAATTCAATATGGCGGATCCAATATGGCAGAGTAGTTTTTTGAAATTTGATCGATTTTCATGAAACTTAGTATCTAGGGGTTTTAGGGGTCGCTGATTACGAAGATATAAACACTGTTTGAAAATTTTTAAATGATAAATTCAAAAAACTGGGGGCATTGTAAAAAATTACATAAACTTTAGAACAATCTGTCTCGCTCTGAGCGCTCCCATGTAGGGTTTTCAAAATGTCCGAAGATGGGGCGGATATCGGTCCAGACTTTGCCGATGATCGGCAAACAATTTGGCCAGATTACTGCCGAACTCCGGAGAGTAACACCGGGCCATTATCGGCAGATTTGTCAGCCAAACTTCGGGCGATTTGGCCTTGCGACTTACTCCGAATAGGAGAAAAGTGGCTACTTTTTGAAACTATTCCTTTTGGAATGGTGTTGGTGCGTCTTATAAGACGGCCATTTTCTAACGAATATATGCAAATTTATACAATACAAAATTTAAATTCAAAAATATATTTACAAAATTTGTAATTATCAGAAATTAATTTTTTATTTTTCACAAA